>OY744476.1:726276-1001276 GCA_963556175.1 Tipula confusa
ATAGGACGGTAAATTGCGACGGCAGCGTCACTATGTAAAAAAGCATAATTATTTGGAACTATGGGTTGTGTTCTCGCTAACTGGATTTTAACTAACTAAACTGCCATCTATTGACAGGAATATAAACTATTCCATATAATTTTTTTCACCTACGGTTGGGTTTTTTTTTTATTTAAATTAAACAACTTGGAAATTCTTTAATTTTTAAATTGTTATTAATATAACTAATACTAAAATCAACAACTCCTCGAAGGCGTTTAGCATTGAATTCCTCCGCGTAAGATAGTAACGTCGAAAATGAATCGCTGACGCTGCATCGAAGGTATAAAACAGTTTAACACATTAAAAATACATTTTCTGGGCCAAAGCTCATACTAAAATGAAGAACACCTCAAAGGCGCTTACCATTAGGCTCCTCCGCGTAGTATAGTTTCGCGGAAATAAAATCGTTTTATACCTTAGAAGATGCAGCGTCAGCTGCAAGCGATTAAAAAAATTAAATCGATTTTAATCGAGTTGCATGGGGCTTTAGATTTAAACTTCGGGAGACGTAGGAGCCGGGATCAGCAAACATGTCGCATTGCGTGCCGCACGTAGGCACGGATTATATAAATTAAAAAATTCGTTACAAGTCCGAAAAAATAACTTCCTTAATTTTTTACAATAGACTACTGTCAGTTTTCAATAATCCATAAAAAATAAATCAGTTATAATTTAAAATTAATTTGCTTATTCAATACGGCAAGTACTCATATATGGTACGTCTATAAGAGAAAATATTCTAATTTTATTTTATTTTTGAACGAAATTAAAAAAAATTGCGCGATTCCACTTTTAATGCTAAATCCCACTTTTAACGCTAAGTGGGTGGCACTTAGCGATGATTTTTTTTAAACTACGCCAAAGGTGGTGATAGAATTTGAAATTTTTTATTGTTACTGTTATTAATTTTGATAAAATCTAAATTTAATATTTTCGAAATTTTTTAATCAGTTGGATAATTGACTAATAAAATAATAATTTATTAACCAATGATGTGTTAATTTTCTTTATCTAAAATCTGATAAAGCGACATTACTTGAAGAGATTAGAGAACAGCTGTGCCATCACAGTATTGGCTAGACCTAATCGCGTTAAAATAGAACTCCTGCAAAGCAAAATAAAGCCATTACAAGGTTTTGCAAATACATAGCTCTGCATAGAAGGTACATCACGTCCAACAATTTACTCAAATACCAATTACCAATATAATTTAGCTCCGTCTAAGTAGAATGTATACATGAATGAACATGTACAAGATCATATTAAAGGGCTTATATAAAAAAGAGATGCAATTATGTGTGTACATAGTTCTATTATACTTTGTCGTCAACTTTGCAAAATAAAAAAGGTAAGATGCAACTTCTTTTTTGCACGGCAATTTCTTTTTTGCTAAGTTCGTACACAAAATAGCGCCAAATGGTGAAAGCTGGTAGCAAATTTAACTAAAAATGTAAAATAGTCATCTATTATATATTTTAAACACTAAAATTTTGTGTATTATATAAGTTATTCCGCATTATTTTATTGAATGTTTCCAAATTTTTCCTTATCATTTTTTTGTGATTTTGTTCAAAAATATAATAAATTTAGAATATTTTTTCTTACAGAACTGCCATTTATTTGTTGTATAATTAAATAGCAGTATAAATTTGAATTATAACTGATATTTGTATGGATTATCGCAAATTGACTGTAAGCGATTGTAAAAAATTAATTGTATTGAACTATTTAATTTATATAATCCACAAAACTCATTTTATAGAAAATACCATTCAAAGAAAACGAAAATCGTTGTAAATATATTTAGAATAATTTTTAGCCCAAAAATATATGTGCAACGATTTTCATTTTCTTTCAATCGAAAATACATGCACTGACAGTGTTGTTGGCAGTGGTGGCAGTGTTGTTAGTTAAAAGTAGAGTTACTTATATTCCCAATAGATGACATTATTTAAGAAATAAGAAAAACTTTAACCATAGTTCCAAATTTTACCACTTTTGTATTAAGTGACGCTGTAAAAAAAAGAACAGAATACTATCGCGCTATACTGCATCTGTTCCACGCGTCTTGATTCCGGCAGCTATGCTTTGTCAACTGATAATGTCGAAATACCTAATTGTAAATGCTGACAAGCTGAATTTGAACAAAATGTTGAGCAGACCCGTTGTCAAGTATAGGTTGTCCCTGACAGATGAGTTTGAAAGATGGTAAATGACATTCAAGAGAAGAATCATGCGCAAGATATATGGTCCTAAGCGTAACAATGCCGACGCTTATTGAGTTACCTTCAACCGCATGAGATTAGGGATTTCATGAAAATTCCCGATGTCTTTCATGATATAAAAGAACTGCAAGTATGCTGGCTCGATCACTTTCTGTGAGCTGACCCTAAACTGATGGTGCAGCGATCTCTGAGAGAAGAGCTGTGATTTGGCGGTCGCAGATGTCGCTGTCGGCGGTTATGGTTTTTCTAGAGAACGGTTTTTCTCTTCTACAACAATACCAAAAGCATCCACGGGATCGAAACTATTGAAAACAGGGTGTTGATACGGTACAACAGTAAACGAGAGTTAGTTTTTAGATGTTGCTAATCTCACCGCAGTTTTTATGTGACAGTACCCATATACAGCATTTGACACATATGGTACATAGAGAAAATCAGTGAAATGTCAGTAGAACTAGGTCCGAAGTCCGATGACTCCTATATATAAATTATGTGAACTGGCCTCATTGTTGTACTCTTAAGATTTCAGCCTTCCACCATTTACACTTTTACGGTCTACAAATTCGCTTAGCGATTCTCGTATCAAGGAGTTAAATAAATATATAAATTAAACTCCATGTAATAATGTATCTGCTTTCCTTTTTTTATTTAATTTAAAAGTAATAATGATAATTTGTAAGACATTCTTTGAAATCTTAGATCGTATTTGTATTTATATTTTTGAACATTTACAAGAGACATTGCAACTTTTTTTTATTTGTAATTGATTAATTTTTTATTTTTTATTTTATTTGATTAAAAAGTACACTGTAAACAGTTAAAATATAATCGGGATACAATTAACATTTAACAATTTTATATGGTTTTTAACATTTAAATTATATCAATTGATAATATTTAAAATTATAAAACCCAATAAAACGTATGCAATATAAAAAAAAATTATTAAGAATTTAGATTAGTTTTGAAAAAAATATTAAATAAATTAATTATTATAATAAATACGTCCTGACACATATAGCGACATAATCCACCTATTGTCAATTGTTTTGGTTTACATTTTAAATTATTAAAGCAAAACATTATATTTAATTAATTAGGTAAATAAATAACAATTTTATTTACATAATTAATTAAATCTTTTTCTTTAATTTAATTCCAATTATTTTATATAAAACGGTTTTTTATACATTAACTTATACATTTAATTATTTAGATTACAATTTTATTGTTTTAACAATTAATTATGAAATAATGGCGGCCCCTAATTCCAGCTGTGTTTAAAAATATGCCTAATATATATTAAATATACTATATACTATTGGTATATAATTAAATAATATAATATAAATATAATATGTATTATTAAATTAAAATAATTTTTTATTTTAATTTATTTGGTCCGTTAATTTTTATTTATTTTATTTTTTATTTTTGTGATGTATTAAATAAATTATATAATAAGAAATCCAACTAAGTTTTAATATTTTTATGTGTATTTTGTCCAAAATCTCTCTGTTTATAGGGATGTTTCTATCGGTTAGGTATAGCGTGGCCGTTAAAAAATTGGTAAGATGGTGTAAACAATTAGTTTTGTAAAAAAAAAAAAAATTAACGATCAAAGTAGACTAGCTAATAGCGAGTTATTAGAAACGTATTAGTATATTTAGATTTTCAACATTAGCAAAATATCTTAATAACGGAAAAGTGAAAACTTTAGGTCACTTACAGAGTGAAATATTTTAAAACTTCAACGTGGTGATTTTAGCATTTAATAAATTATGATAATTACTTAATGAAATTCATTGTTGTTCATCTTTTTAAAAATGTTTTGTTATATTCAAGTAACGATACTGGTTCGCACGCTATTAAAATTAAAAATGTATAATTAGTGAAAAAGGAAACTTAGGATATTTTTTGATTAATCGATCGGTTTTTTTTTTATTTATATTAGCTATTTAGTGGGATTGCATGAATTTATATTGTTGCTGTGCGATTGACTCGAACATAATTTGCTTACATTAATTTTGTTTCATACTTATTTAATATTGTATAAATTTGTTACAGCATTAGCATTATATTTTGTGTTGCAAACACATACATACACACAAGCGAATATTTAAAATAGTTGCAATGTCACATGTAAATGATAATTTTATCTATATTAAAAATTTGTTAAGTAGTTTAGGGCAATATTAATTTTGGACCACACCAAAATGATTATTGACTTTCGGTTGTATGTATTGTGTAAAGTATAGAAATTAGTCTTTCCGTTAATCAATTATTATAAATGGTGGATGTTAGTAGGTTTAAGAATATTTCATAACAAATTACAATATATAATTTTTTGAATTTGGAATCAGATTGTATGTCATTATTGTTGAACACATTTAGAATAATTTAATTCATATCTTTAAGATTAGTATTATAATTTAAATTTTAAAACATAATCGTCCAATAAATATTTTTAAATATTATTTGTTCTACCATAAAAATTGTACTTTAATTTTCAAAATCTTAATTATTTTAGTCTATAACTTTCACTTAGACCTAATTAGTTATATATATATAAATATATATATATATATATATATATATATATATATATATATATATATATATATACATATATATATATATATATATATATATATATATATATATATATATATATATATATATATATATATATATATATATATATATATATATTTATATATATATATATATATATATATATATATATATATATATATATATATATATATATATATATATATATATATATATATATATATATATATTATATAAATATTAGCGTAAATTGGCGCGATAAAAATATTATTGTGAGCACTTTTTTAATATCATTGATATGTAAAGATTTAAGATAGCTGTTAATGGAAAGTATTACCAATAAATCAATAATCAATATTTTAATTCATGATAAATGCGAGCTTTTTTACAAGTAGTGTTATAAGTATTTATCAGTAAAATGGATTGTACAATTTATGGTTCCCAATCGACCACAGGCACAGCCAGTTATGAGCACTTATGGTTCTTTTGCCCTTGCTAAATAAGAAGTTAAAAGCAGTTAAAAAACTATAAATATTTTTCCTTGGTTCATTTAAGGATAAACTCTAACAAATTAAATTAGAAAAGAAACAAACTTTAATTTGCTGATTTTTGTTTCTATCGTATACATTTCTTAAGTACCCACGCAATAAGTATATTGAATGTTTCTCGGCTAAATCGTAACAACTACGAAACTCGATGGTTTAGAAATTAAGTTATGAATTATTTCGAAATTAAAACTAAACGGATTTCTATAAAACTAAACAATATTTGTAATAAAATTATATTATCTTGTCATATTTGAATAAGTGGTTAAAAGATTTAATTAAAGTTTTGAAAAAGCAAATGATCTTGATAGAAAGTAGAGTATAGCTTGTAAAGTCACAGTACGTGACCGAGGCAGCGTACTCGCTATCTTTCTCTTGTATGTTTTTAATCATCTTTCATACTCACACACGAGGATCTAACTCTCACCCCCATACATGACAACGGATCTGATCAACTTCAACTTGTCGGCATTTGAAAGGTACTAAGACTAGCTGACCACCACAATTATAATGTGTTGCACTATTTTACCAAAGTTACCGGTAGTATTACCCTTAATAAATAATTTTAATGGAATGTTAATATTCATACGATATGATAAAAACATTTGATAAAATTCGTTTGATGTTAGAAAAACAAAAAAAAAAAAAAAAAAATCCCCAGTCCGTGCCGTCATTACACGAAGTTTATATTAAATATTCTCCCGCCAAAGTTTCATTTTTCGTTATATTAATATGTATATTCTTTAAATTTTAACTATGTCAACAAAAAAAATGATAAGTCGACGTTTTTTAAATTTTTTTAAACATTTAAATTCTATAATTTTATAATTTGTCTAAATTTAAAAATTTTTATTTAATAATGGAGCAAAGGATTTATTTCGATATTTAAAGTTTTAAATTTAATTTTTTCTTGATTTTGGAATTTAAACGGGATATATTATAAGCATAAACATTTTATATAATATTTAAAAAAATTTAATTATTTATGTAATAATATAATATGTAATAATAATAATAATAATAATAAAAGGCAAATTAATTATTTTATATTTATATTAATTCATCTTATAATTATGTTTTGTTTTTGGATTATATATTAATTCAATAATAATTAAAATTCGAAGTTTTGATTTTAATTAAAAACAAAACAAAAATATTTAATCGAATAATTACAATTAGAAAATAAAAAAGATTATCGTTGCTAGTATTTGGTGAAATTTAGTAAAAATTTTTTTCGATTTTTTAAAATAGCAACAATATAAAAATGTTCGCTACATTATTGATCGATTGGAATAATTTTACCTCTTAGGACTTAATTTTAATTAATAAATTTTAAGGTATAAATTTGAATAAATTTTTTTACGGTTCGTTTATATAATAATATCACTTGAAAAATGGAACTACAATATAAATTAATTAATAATTTAATATATTATGTAAATATATGTAAAGGGTTCAACAAGTACTATTTAAAAAAAAAATTAAATTTTTTATATTTCTAACAACATTTATATTTAAAATATGTAATAAGGATTGTCACAGTTATATTAATATAAAAACTATAATAATAATAAATGATTATGTATGAGAATGCAAAATTAAAATTTTTAAAAACTTTTGCCCGCATCCATTAATTTTTTCTTACGACTATCACGTCGTCGACCCATTCGACCTCGTCGCTCAACCGATGGGCAAATCGCGTCTGGGGAACTATCAACTTTTTTCATTACAATACGAAATGTGAATGTATGCTTTGGCGATGCACTGGCGGCACGGCGTGGTGATGGTGGTTCAAACTCGTTACCACTACTATCGGTTAAAAATGGTGAAGAAAGGCGAGATGGACGGGGTTCAAAAATCGATTGGCATCGTTGATCAGTGCATAAGAACGAAGTGGATTGATTGTCATTAGACGATTTTCTAGGTAGAGGGAAGTGTTGTTTTGATGGGTCAGCATAGGGACTTGCTAATTCGGGCCGTGGCAATGATATGGGCTCAAAACTAGAATCATAACTATCACGAGAACTAAAATTGGAAGAAGTTTGTTGTGAAAGAGGACTACGGGCACGGGGCGGAGCTGAAAAATGTGATTTCATATTTGAAACAAATTGATCACGACATCGCCCTGGCTCTGAAATTTGCTTACGTGTTCGTGGGATACCAAATGCACTTTTTGATGTAGTTAATTCGTTTTTGCGTAATTGTGTTGGTTTTGTGTAGTCGAAATGTGTTTCTAATGAAGATTTTCTACCCTCAGGGCCAGGTCTCTGAAATGTTTCAACATCCACGAGCTCAATTGATGATTTACGAAGATCAACTCTTGATGTTGGCGGATGATCACTACTATCGCTTAAATTTTTAATTTGCTGATTTTCTGCTTCGACTAATTCAAAACTAGAATTTTGATCTTCGTAACTCGTCGATTGATATCTTGATATATCGAAACTGGTATCCCTTGAGGAGTATCGATCTTCAAAACTTGATTCACGATTTCGGTCCGTGTCAATAAGTTCAAAACTATCGTCACCCGAAGCAAATTTTGATGAGTGATCTGTACCCGTATCATTTGGGCTACGCAAACTTTCTAAATATGGTGAACGTGGCGGATCAAATGACGCCCTTCGAGAAGGTGGTTCAATTTCAAACGTTGGGCATTGTACTGTCATTTTACCGGGTTCAACGTCTAATGTGGCCGACAACGATTCTTTGACCAATTTTATCTTTTGATCATCATCGATATCGAGTGATTTTTGATGATCGATTGATTTTTGTTGTCCGTTCTGATCGTCTAAGCTACAAGAGTTTAAAATATGATCGGATGATTTATTAAAATCAAAATATTCGATATTACTTTCAATTGTGGTAGCTGTTATTGTAGTCGTACTTGTAGTAATTAAATTGTCATTGCTACCTTGTAAATTTTTACTATCATCATCATTTGATGACATTGCAACTATTTTAATTGGGCTAGTACTATCTATAGATTCTTCTGTTATAATTGAATCGTGTTTTATATATGATTCACCAACCTTTTCGAAATGTACATTTTCCAATTCAAATGGTATGATCGAGGCAGATCGTGATGATGGACCACTACCACCTACCTTATTCAATTCGCTACGACTATGAGATGATTCATTTTCGCTTTCACTAATTTCATCGCCGCTTGATTTTTTGTCGCGCGATTTTTTACGTTCTTGAGTATGATGATCTATATTAGTGCTAGATTTTCGCAAACGTATTGACATTTTGGAAAATTTTAGGGTAATTTTTGGTTCATAACCAATCTCCGACATTTGTTTGGTCACGGCACTTTTGGCGGCACGACTTGATGCGGCCGGTGAACTTGAAAATGTACTTTGGCGAAGTAATGGTGTACCTGATCCGGATTCGGCTCGTGAAAATGCTGCTGCAAAACGACCGGTTCGTGTTGTTGTAGCTGATGAGCTGGGCGTAGAAGCTGTTGTAGCTGATGATACTTTTTTCGATGGTTTTCGTACAAAAGCCAAAATTTCGCGCATTACACTCGGTTTTTCTTTTTTAACTTCTGGTGGTGGTGGCAGCGGTGTGTCTTTTACCGGAGACCCGTCTTTGTATAGTGTCGAATCTTTTGTTGAAGATAATGTTTCCTTACAGCCGTCACCTTGAGCTGATTCTATTGATCTTGAAATTATTGCATATGTTTCGGATGGATTTGAAACGGTTATTGGTGGTATATTGCCTGTTCCAACTGGGCTACGATTTTCCATGGGAGAAATTGTAATAGATGTGATCAGTCCTTGTGAATATCCGATTGGGCTTCGACGACCTTGTACTTGAACTGTTGACATTCGTCTTTCTTCCATTTGATACACTGGACTTCTTCTCCCTTGCACATGAATTGTGGTGGGTGAACGACCTCCTGCTTCAAATGGTCCTAGACCGACTAAACTTCGTCTATCTTGTTCTTGTAAAAATGATGTAGGACTTCGTCGTTCAGGTTCAAAGCCTTGATAAAATCCTGAAGGACTGCGGCGTCCTTGAATTTGAGAGGTAGGACTTCTATGGTCGTAAACATTTGCACTATTAAATCCAGGGCTGCGTAAAGTCGGTTCATGTACTAATAGAATTGGGCTTTTTCGTCCCTGAGGACTTTTCTGATCTGGAAATAGTGATGGACTACGGCGACCTTGATTTAAATTTAAATTCGTACTAATGCTACTTTTACGCTTATGTGATGATCGCATTGTACCATGTCGTGACAAATTTGCACCATTACCACCAATTACGCTTTTTTGTATTGAACTAGTAGGGCTTCTATCATGTTGTGAAGCACTTCCTGGACTACGCTTTCGGTCATTGTTTGTTAATAATGACCCTTGTAGTTGAAGAACGTTTGAGGGACTGGTTCGTTTTTCCGATGGGCTGCGACGTGTACGAAAACTTTGGGATTTAGCTTTGCGAATTTTAGGTAAGGAGATTTGGGATGATTCTGGATTGGATGGAGGAGAGGGGCCGTTAAGCCTCTGTTAGTTGCTGTGAGGTGGTCCACTAGCTGGATCACTACTACCGCTTGAGCTTAATGTTGTATTTGATCCGTATGGATCTAAAGAGCTTTGTACAGACATAGAACGGCCTTGCGATTGCCGTGCTCTTCTTACTCGACTAGAATTTGGGGAGAGTTTTCCGGGGTCAACACTTGCTGGGTCTGCCTGTTAAAAAAAGTTATATAACTAAATTTATATAAAAAATGATGATCAATACACACGTCACCTGATATGCAAGAGCATTCATAATTATTGAATATGGCACTATGCCAAGAGGATGTATTTCGCGCATTAAAACATTAGCCGGAATTTTATGAAATTGTATATATTCTAGAAAATTGCCCAACACTTCTTTCAGTGGCACATTCTGAAAATTTAAAATTTTTTTAAATTATTTTTAATGGAAATATTATATAGTAGTATATGTCAGTTACAAAACTTACCGGATTTGAATCGCAATACTTCTTACTCCACATGAGAGCCGCTTGAAATTTGGTAAACTCGTCGGCCCGTAATTCTTCTCTAGCTAAAATCAGACGCACTACATGTTGCGGCAGTAATGTAAAACTGCCCAAATTCAAAACTTCATTGCCATGTTCATCAACAAATTCTAAAACTTTTTGAACCAAACTTTTCGTACATTTATATTGAATATAACGTTCGGCAGACGCAAGTAGTGCACACACAGTATCAACATTTATACAACATTGCACAAAGCCAGCACATGATCGTCGTAATTCTTCTAAACCATAATAATCCGCTGCATTCATGACACCAAGTAGTGTACGTGGTTGTAGTGTTACACAGCCGGTGTGTATATATTCGATCAGTTGACGAAAAACATCTGGTTCGAATTCTTCAATGATCAATGTTTGATGTTGCATTCCAGCCGGCTATGTGTTTTATAATTTTAAGTGATTTTAAAAAAATTGTCTTTTTAATATCAGTTTATGTAATTTAATTGTTAATGATTAATAAAAATATTTTAATAGTTTAATCAACGTCAATTTTTACTTTTATATTTAACATTTATAGATCTAAACTATAGGTAAAACACATTTAATTACGTAAAACGTTAATGATTCTCAAACATGCGGTCTGACGGTAGTTCATGCAAAAGAATATCAAAATTTAATTCTAAAAACTGTAGTAGACTTAGTGGATCATTCCATAGCTATTTATTAGTATATTTGTTTAAGAACTAAGTAGTATAAGTCTAAGAGTTATATAAAAAAAAATAAAAGTAAACTATGGCCGTAAACGTCCCATACCGCGTCTCTTAAGAAACCGTAAGAACCACTTGTTACAAATTAGCTAAGGTTGCAGGTACTCGGCTCAACGAACATTAGTTTATTCAGATTTTGGCCACAATTTTTCGGTAGGCAAGTGCTAAACCATTGCTATACGACCGGTGACTAAGTTTTATACCAGGTTATACTATTTCTTATATCCAGTAAGTAAGAACATTTTAAATCCGATAAAGTCGCCAACAAAGAAATTGATTTTAAAATTGCGGAGCTATAGCAGCAACCACAAGCAAATTCAATTCCCTTACAAAACTTATGAAAGGATAAGTATATTGATTATATGAAAACTGTCTATATAGCAACGTATTTTTATTCGCGCCCGATAGCTGCTACGCGGAGCCGATAATTTTCTACATCTACATTTCCATTTAACGCGCTATTTATTGGTAAACTTTATTTATTTCACATCAAACTTTAGTTTTTAATTGCTCAGTGAAAAAAAGATAAAACAAATATTAAGCTCTACATATTTAAGTGGAGCCGCTATCGTGAACTTTTGTATGACGGCTCCCAATAGCAGCTCCAGATAGCCATTTATAATAAAACGTACATATTGCTTTATAATATATAAGTATAGAAATTTCTTAATGGGAAAAAAGGAAAAGCTTTAAATGTACGAAGGTAGAAAATAACCACATTCTTAATATTCCAATAAGCGCGTGCGTACATTCATTAAAATTTAAAGCCTACAAGTGAAAACTAACTAAAAAAAAAACTTAGATAAAAAATTTGACCATTTAGGGTAAATAACGAGTGGCTTTTGAATGATTTGAAAAAAAGAAATCACTTACAGATTAAAGTATTCAAAAAGTTCAACTAAATATTATGACTTAGTCAAATACGTTTGGTTTTGGAAATTAGGAAGTTTCTGACACTGCTGGATTTGAGAGTGATAAAGAAGTGACTGACTTATCAGTTAAAGAATTTTTATACTTTATAAATTTATACTTTGTACATTTTTACTGTACGAAAATGAACAAAAAAGAAGGGAGATTCATATGTGTTAAATATTATATGTATTTTCTAGAATGGAATTAGGTCGAGGCTCTTTGATAATTTGTTTGGGTATGTCTTACATTGTTTGCAAGTATCTATGAATTATGTCCAGCACATTACACAAAGAGACAGAAACCTCAAAATGTTATCACAGTATCCATTAATTTTAACTCTTTACAGCAAACGTAATTATAACATTTTATTTTTCTATTATTTCGCAATTCAATTAATTCTCTTTGAGCTTAAATTGTTTTAAAATTTTACATTACTTTGACACACTTTACGCGTAATCTTAAAACCTTACAAATCGGTAACAAAAAAGACCGAACAAAAATGTCCCACGGCCGAGCAAAGACATTAATGATAGTAAATAAAAATGGTAAATGTTTTAATTGACATTTCCCCACTGCTAAAATTTTAATTAACTATATGAGATTATAGCATAATTTTTAAATTAAAATTCGTCTACTAAGCTCAAAAAAGATAAGTATATTATTTCTAGTCGCTCTATATAAATACAGGTGGATCGCTCTTTCACATATGTAGTGCTATTATATTCCAAGCTTTTAAAATAATTTAAACACTTTTCGGTTGGTGTCAGGTATCTAGAAAAAAATGGGACCGGAATTCTGGAAATTATAAGTGTGGTCTTGTTCATTTTAAATTTCTTTAGGCACTAGCATAAAAATGCATTATTTGCTATTAATGTTCCATTGTATTTTCTTGATCATTATTTTAGTTACGTTTAAGAATCATTACGCTTAGTAAATAATATTATTTAGAGTACAACAATCACATGACAAAATAGGATATTAATAAATAAATAACATAAAATATCAATTTAATTCAAAGGTTGTTTTTAAAATAAATTTTAATTTTAAGTTTATATAATATTATTGACAAATTTATTTTTGGCTATATTATATAAACAACATTACACATTCCTTTGAAAGTTTAAGAAAGAGGCTTAGAAAAATATTTAACGGTTTTTCTTTAATTTTTTTTTTTACACAATCTACAATCTAATAAAAAAAAGAAACAAATACAAAACAAAGAAATATTGAAAATAATATAGGTACATCTTATAATTTCATCTTAAAAAAACAAAAACAAAAATACAAAGAAAAGATTTTTTAAATTGATTTTTTTTTTTTTTTTTTAATAAATAAATGACTTAATTGTGTATATGAAAACAATAAATATAATAAAAACATTTTTAGAAAGAAAACATAAAAAAAATATAAACAAATAAAAAATTATGAAGGTAAAATAAAAAATTATAATTTTTACCTCTGGAATTGGAGCCAGTTGTTGGCTGAAGCCACTTCTCTGGGGGAATATATAAACAATTTGGTTTTTGACGTTTTGTTTTGGATTTGTTTTGTTTGTATAGGAAAATAAATTAATTTGTTTGTTTTGTTTAAATTTTTTTTTTGCAACAAAATAAATAAAAATATAATTATGTAAAGTTAAATGTATGGTAATATTAATTTTTGTATATAATATGCAGATAGTTCTGATAGTAAAATTTAATTTGAATTGTTTTTCATTATGATTGCGTTAAAATTAAAATTTAGAGTCATTGATTTGGAACACTTAAATTATAGGATACCTACTGTATTTTAAGTGACATTACTAAACTAAACTACATCGCGTCCCTAAAAAAACTTTTTGAATCACTTGTTACGAATTAAACGTTATGTAACGTTTTGTAATTATTAAATTTCTATTTATTAACTGTTGGTCAACGGCGAGAATCAAACTCGGGCTCGTGCCGTGGTAAGCAAGTATCATCGCTAAGCGTTTGGCTGTCAATTACAATTACAGTGCCATTACTAGAAATTTAAATAGATCATATGTGTTTTGAAAGTTTTAATCTTTTAAAGGCGCTTTTATTTTAACTCAACAAAAGTAACGTGTCCATTCTAAAGAGACGAAACTAGAGCCAAAAAGTAAAGACTACAGAGTTCATAAAGTAATCGATCGATAATCGATAAGTGTAAGCTATTTATATAGATACGAGATTACATGACATGTAGTTTAAGTTTGTTCTTGCACTCTCGAAAGTAAGCCAAATCAACGATAAACACTCATCAGTCAAACGTTTTAGCTGTGAAATTTTAACAATGCGATTGCTCTATAAGAAGTATTGAATCTGCATGTTGCTTTAGTGTGACGAGAATAGTATGTAGAATCAAATCCAAAAATGATTGGTTTGATGACGATTATCATTTTGCTGTGCCAACGGAAGACAGCCAGAAATACTATATATAACAACTCAGTATTGAGCATAATATCTTTTAGTATAGTCATTGTACTTCACCATAAAAACTTAGTTTTGTTTATACTACACTTGACATTTATACTTGGGTATTATACTTGACATTTGAAAGGTAAATATCTATTATTTATTCTTTGTTCAATATATTATTTTATTATTCACACCGTGAATGTTTGTGTTTACGATCCATCTTACGAGAAACTTACCATAGCTAACCTGCGGCATTGATTGCAATTTAGAGCTTTTGATATTTGGAAAAAAGACTTTGTAGATTTACTCTAGTCTACTAGAATAAAAATCATCGTTTATCAGCGTATATGACGGTGAAAAGAGAATAGCTTGAAAGAACTACTGGGTCCACTACAAACACCGTTGAACTCGCTTGAACTATGAAAGATTACTATATATTTATGTAAAATAAATAGGTAAATAAATTTTAAAATGACGTCATCCAAATCATACGCCCAAATTTTGTATTGTATACTTTAACCAACTTTAACTCAGAACACTCTGCATATATATAACTTTCAAAAATTAAGGGTAAACGATAAATTATTTATTTTATTCTAATATATTATATTTTTTAGATAATGTTTGTCAAAAACACAACAACAACAAAATAAATAAAATGTAGGCAAAAATAATTTATAATTTGATTTTCATAAATTATTATTGATTTTTTTTTTAATTAAATTATTTTTAAAATCAAATTACGGATTTTTATGTTGTATGTATTGTATTGCTCGTTTCGGCTTTACTAAATAAATAAAAAAAAATTTAAACCATTTCACAAAAATTAACAAAAATAATGTGGGTTTTCTAAATTGAAAAATTAATTTTATCTTTATTTAAATTATTTACATAAAATAAAATTACAGGTTATTAATTTAATTTGGATTTAGATCTATCTAACTATAATATGTAGAAATGATGTCTGTATACCGGGTGCAGTTTGTAAAGCTACACCAAAAATAACTAAAAAAAAAGGTCATCACCTAATAAAAAACTATGAAATATAGAAATTTTTCATGTGCGGATTGGTTGAAAGTTTCACTTGAAACACGAAGTAAAATTCGAATTTTGAAGGATAATTCACAACTTTAAAACTTTTTCATACATTTTTTCAAAAGTCCTATACATGATTGATATTTGACACGTAATAGAAGTCCATTGTTGATAATTGATATCATTTTTATAAGCTGTTTCAAGCTCAGGTATAAATACTACTACAAAATTTTTAAACAGTTTCTTAAAAATATGTTTGTTCATATAAATGAATGAATGATCCTCAATTATAAATCTAAATCACATAAGACTGGTCCAGTTTTGAAGATTTATTTATTTATGAAAATCTCTAAATGGGACTGAATGATTGAAAATAATTCAATACAATTGGATTGGTCATTTTAATAAAAAATTAGCTATGTGGTAAATGCACAAAAACAATCAGATATGATCGATTTTAGGTAATTAGACTTTGAGTTATTCTGGGTGTAATTTATCAACACGGTGGCAAATATAAAATGTTTGAGTAGCACGAATTTATGTTTATAGTTACATATTTAATTAAAGTTATTTAAAATTTTATTTTAATTTGTTAATAAAAATATATAAATGTATTAATAATTTTGGATTTTAATGTTAAAAAATATTTACAAATGCATAAAGGGTTGTAAATTAAATGATATTATATTTTGTTTGTTGGGTTATGATTATAAATATATGGGGTCTAATTTATACAATTGTATTTAAAATATATATATATATATATATATATATATATATATATATATATATATATATATATATATATATATATATATATATATATGTATATATATATATATATATATATATATATATATATATATATAAATATATATATATATATATATATATATATATATATATATATATATATATATAAATATATGTATATATATATATATATATATATATATATATATATATATATATATATTCCTATATATGTATTATACGTCATAAACAGATTTATAAAATGTTGTAGCAACCCTGTATGCATGCATCTTCTTAAGTTAAAATAAGTTTCTTTTTGAAGGTTAAAACTGACCTGATGTTGAGAAATGTACAGCACAAATGAATGGTCCTTTTTTATTAGGACCATCCAGAAAGTGTTGAACAATGGATTTATAATGGGATGTATCCACTTTAGAACCAAGTGGACAAATGTAAACCTTATTCAAGAGGAAACTTACATTGAACTTGAAGCTTTTGTATCAATTTGGTAACTAAATAAATTTTGGAAAAAATAAACAAACAAAGAAACTACTTCAATTACCTGTTGAGCGGCATTCTGAAGATTTAATAATGGTTCCGATGACCGTTTTAAAAATAAACGTAGTTTGTTTTCACGTGGTGGTGGATCTTTTTTCCGTTGCGGAGATGGTGCTTGATACAACATTTTTTGAAATACTCTACTACGTGCAGCTAGTACAGCCTAAAACACTTTTATCATGTAGTAAAATTTTATTAATTATTCAAAAATCCTATTACCTTAACGGCACAAACTGGTTCCCGCGTCTCTCCAACCAAAAATGTAACATCACAAAGTTCCGGCATTGATGCTAAAAATTTCATGTCCTCCGCTAAACCGGTTTTATTTTCGAATGTGGATAAATCTGGCTCGGCATCTGCCATTCCAGATGTTTGCAATACTTCTGGCATTATGTCGAGTATTCTCCCAAAGATAGCAATGTTTTAATCGTTTAAATGATATTTATGGATTTAATTTTATTTTATTCCTCACTGCGATAAATTTTAATCGATCACTAATGCAGAGTTAACCTTTGAACATATTAATATCATAATAATTATTTAATAATAATATGTAGTTATGTATAAATATAAAAGAAACTAGATTTTAAACTGTAAGTGTTACTAAATTGTTACTAGGACCTTACTGCGTCTTTTATGAGACCTTTTAAATAGTTGTTATGAATGGATGTGAATAAAGATAATAATATGTATGTATTATGCTTTTTCGCCTTTATTGTTGTATTGTACTACAGCCACTCAGAGGCTCCCCATTGATAGACCGTGTACGATCTATAATTTGGAGTTCTTTTCTTTTATGACGAAATTTTTAGTATGGCATTAAATTGGTTTGTATTAAACCGAAATTCAATATAAATTAAATACTTATAGTATTGTATTCTGCGGAAATTCAGAACTGGTAAATATGCTGTAAAAATTATTAATACTACATTAAGCATAACGAAAAATATTTTAATTAATTTACGTTCATTGAACGTTACGACTACGTAACATACGTTGTTGGGAGCATGTGGGTCTATTAGTGTATGACTTTGGAGTGTATGACTTATGTGTTTTATATGCTGTGAGTAGTAAGTAGTTCAACATTCTAAGATAACATTTAGAGATAATTCTAAATTTTCAAAATACAAAGAAAAGCATGAATACCTAAGATTGTGGGTAATTTTAATTTGGGTCTTAAATTTCACAGTTTTATCGGGCTAATCATCATATTTTCTGGATTGTTCGTAATTTCGATTTGTGTAATGTTGCAATCGCAAAACCTAAAAAATACAGCACTCCTAAGCTATTTCAATTTATCTCTGAAATAGTTAATTATGGTGTTAAACCACTCTTCTCAACGCGTCATATATTCACTGTTACTTTGATGTCTATATACACCCGTTAGGGTTGATATTTATATAAAACATTTTACCCTATTTTCCACCTCATATTGGTTTTATTATATTTTCCATTTTAAAAATAAAAACTTTTATTTACGACAAAACTAAACACTTAAAAGGTAAACTAAATTAAATTTGAAAGCTGATTAAAGTGTTTTCTAAAATTATATTGCCAACACCTTGACCTAAATTCATTACGCATATATTACTCGAAAGTACACTGTCAGCACTTTCATACACACACACCCATGAACAGAATAAAAAATTAAATCTTCATAAACAAAATTTTCTCAATTTTATACAAGTTTAATTCTTTTTTTTGTATATGTTCGCGTGCAAATAAATTGTTGAAAATAAAAATTAAAATTAAAAGCAACCAAATAACAAAAATGACCTGTTGAAAACAATTTTTATTAACATGTAGGGTAGCCATACGGAATAATACTCTGATTAAAACTAAAATGGTACAGATCCTTGTAGATGTCCTAATCTAACCCCGAACTTTATTAAAATGGAGTCCATTTAAGGTAGACATTTTATCATCTCACCACATTTTCATCTTATACATACATTTTCAATAATGAAAAAGGAGCAAAGCCAGTTTATGTTTTATATTAAATGAAAAAATCGATTTACCTGTTGCCTTTAGCTTTTCGTTTTTTTTTTATACAGAGCAAACACAAAACAATTTACTTTTCACCAAACTTTTTGAGTTTTATTAATTAATTTTCACTAGATTTTCAATAAATTTTCAAAGATTAAATACATAATGTTTTATGTATAGTATAACAATAATATTTTATATTGATAATTGTACCGAATGGTTCAGGGACTAATTTATGAGGCACTTTTGTTTAAACTGTACGAACAACGGTTATATTATTATTAAAACAGTAATTTTGTATTTCAATTTAAACTTCAAACTTAAACTTTATTTAAATGATTTTATTCTTAGTAACAAATAAATCAACTTAACTAAATTAAATAATTTTTTTTATTAATGATATAAGGACGCTGAATAGAAATGTCTGAATGATTTTATCGAAACAAAAAAAAATGTTTTTCTTTTCATCTAAACTTTGCGCATGCTTTTTGACTCGGTAAATAAAATAAAATTGAGAAAATAACTGTACATTGATAACAAAACGAAAATACGGTAAAACGGAAGCTTTGTATGTTTTATTAATGATAAGGCAAAATAATTGAACTTAGACTGTGCATATTTAAATTCAAATTGCAGTAGGGTTGATGACTTATATAAATGTTGTACAGATAAAGGTTGGCAGAAAATATATATGAAAGTATGAAGATGGCTAAATATAAAGGTAAAACCGAGTTTTTGTAACTTGTTGAATCGTACATAAAATTGTACGGTTTCCAATATTTTTATTATTGACCTGTTGAATGTTTAAAATAGTAAACATAAATGTATGCCAAGAATTGATTCTAACTTGTATATTTCACAAAATCTTTAAAATAATTTATTTCACGTTCTAAAATTGGGTGAATATCAAAGATACGATTACTTGTCGAGAGGTCGATACTAGTGACGATGGCTTCCTGTAGTAGATGAAAAACTAGCTTCTTTCGTTTATCATAGATTAATTAAAAATCGAATAGAATTTGATGATAATATATTTTCTAATGAAGTTAACATATGAAAACTTTGATGATTACGTTATTTTAGTTATTTTGTAGTTTCATTTACTCCCCCTTTGAATAATATGTATTCAAAATCTAAAGTCATAACTATATTTCTAGACTAGAAATTAGAATAACATATGTCTACTAATTTACGTTTGACTATTTACTTTTACATTTACATATATTGATAGTCGTTAAACAAGGATTAAAAAATATATCAGTTCCAAGATCTGAAAACCTATACATATCATTTTACGAGCATTTAGGTACATTGCACATTTAAAAATATCCCCGATGGATTATTGATTACCTTGCACTGAATGATATTTTTTTAAATATACGAAAGTGAAAATTGATTATCAAAACTAAATAGAATCTTCCCACCTAAACACATATTCGATGAAAGGTAATCAAGTGGAAGTCAAAGGATTTTTTTATTATTTTTATTTATAAAATTACATTCTCTTCCAAAATTTTTACTCGCATAAAGCACGAAAGAGACAAACAAATTTGAAAAAAAAAAAACAAATTTGGAAATTTTTTTTTACCAAAAATGAAAACATTAAAATGGTCGAAAGAAAGTTATGGATATTTGCTATGGATATTTGCTAACAAGCCACAGTTTTTGTAGAGTTTTTTTTTTGTGGTAAAATATACGGAAAGGCTTTTGAAAATAATTATATTGATTAGTCTATGATGTCAAGCCATTTCGTTTGTTACGATATCTTACTATCATCTAAAGTTATTTATTTGACTCATTCGGCTGTATTCCACTAATTGCTCAGACGCCATTGAAAATACTAACTATATAATTAGCTATGTTTATAAAATTTACTTCTTAAATATTAATTGATTAATTTAATTTTCTAAGGCTAGAAAAGTCGAATCAATTTACTTTATAACTTATTTTAAAACAAATAGCTTTTTAGGTGAGAAGCCATAATGGTTTCTTGCCACTATGAATAAATTTTAATGTTATCAATTAAGGATATTGTGATAATTTTCACAGCCCTGTACGCCTGAAACTATAGTAAAACATATTTCTTTGAAACTTAATGTTTGACGAAATAATAAAAAAGTTATAAAACAGAATAAAAAACTTCTAAGTGCAATTTTTGGCTGATTAAGGTTTGTTTAGATGGGTTGACTTTCAAAATAACTTAAAAAATACTCACTTTAAAATTTGGGTCCAGTAATCCCTCGATCTGCGCGATAGTTACGTTCTAAAAAAACAGCGCGTAAACCGAAACCGCGCACTGTGAACCTACTTTTGTATTAAATTTGGGGAATACGTTCCAAATCCTAAATTTCTCGTAAAAAAAATTAATTTTTAGTAAGTACATAGTTCAAAAAAAATCTTTAATCAGTATTTTTTTTCTTCGACTATTTATGCATCATCACTTTCGTCTTTTTCGACATTATTATCTGCAAAATACGTTACCATTTCTTCAACAGAAAGATCTTCTGCTCCGCATTCAATAATTTTTACAATTTCCACTAGTGCATGGCATATCCACAACTGCTTCCCTGATACAGCACTCTGGCCATATTTTTTCCAAACGGCATTCATAGTTGTATTCTTTACCTCATTCCAAGCAAATTTAATATTTTGTATGGGCGGCGTCTAATATGTTGCATAATGTATTGTTGCCAATATTCAGGAATTGAGAGTTTACCTGGTCCATCTGTAGCTTCAATTAGTTGGAAAAACGTTCTTCTAATATAATATAGTTTAAATGAAGCAATGACACCTTGGTCCATGGGTTGAACTAACGAGGTCGTGTTCGGAGGAAGAAACATTACCTTAACATTTGGATGCAAATCTGCCAAATGTGCTGGATGACTTGATGTATTGTCAAGAATGAGCAACATCAACAATGTGTTCCCTTTGGCAATAATTCTCAGCTTCTACGCAAAAGTAACTGAAAAATCTTCGAAAATTTTACCTGTCATCCAAGCTTTCTTATTCGATTTCCAATAGAATGGTAGGGAACTCTTTGAAATTCTTTTAAAAGAATTCTTTTAATTTATAAACTAACAGTGCTTTGTTCTTATAATCCCCAGCGGCATTTCCACTTAGCAAGAGTGATAATCTGTCTTTTGCAACCATGAAATCAGGAGCAGATTTCTCTTCTTTCGATTAACTCTCGGCATGCGTTTCCAAAATAGGCCAGTCTTGTCGGCATTGAAAACTTGCTTTGATAGATATTCACCACTTTCTATTAGGTCATTCAAAAATTTTGGAAATGCAGAAGCTGCTACCGTATCAGCACTAGCCGCTTCCCCCGTTACTTTTATATTGTGTAAGTTCTTCCGTCTTTTAAACCTTTATAACCAACCTTTACTGGCTGAGAATTGAAGCTCTTCATTTTCAAATTATCAAAAATTGGTAAGGCTTTACTACGAATAATGCCTGAACTGATTGCCATTCTTTTTTGATTTTAGTCCTCTATCCACAAGCTTAGCCATTTTTCAGTATTATCCATTACAGAATTTCGAATTTTTGTCGTGGTTTTTGATGATAATGGTGTAGAACAGGTAACTAAACTTTTAATTTTCTCAGCATTTAAATTTATTCTTCTTATAATTTTTCGCCATTTTCTATTGCTTTAACAATTGCTAGTTTTACCTACAATGTTAAAATTTTTCTTTTTCTAGCCTCGTTCATTTTACGGGATTTAATAAAACTGTACAGAAATGTGCTTTAACATTAAATTTTTAACAATAAAAAGTTTACCTTAAATAAAAAACTGTTATAGAGTCAAATAAAACTGGAAAGGTTGGTATAACACTCACTTTAATACAAATCTACACTAAATAAAAAAAACTGTTCTAATTTTTCTTCTTTCAAACGTAATAGTGGTCTGATTGTACTGGCTGTAAAATCAACATCAACATAAATACTGGTTTCAAATATCTTTACATTTATACAAATTATTTAGACGTTACATTTTTGGACAGTGGTTAGCCTTTATAAATTTACTAAAATGAATGAATTTTCAATATGACACGTAATAGTGGTCTGTATGTGTTGGCTGATACCTTAATCAAAAGGTCTCGACATCAGTATAAATACTGTTACTAATACTGTACTAATTACTCGAAAATGGGCCTGATTTGCGTTTTGAGAGCTAAAACTTTGAATAATATTAATATAAACTTAACTAATAATCCTATCGGAACTATATAAGTAAACAAAGCCGTTTCTCCTGCATTCCAATTGCCACCGGGAATGACGGCGGTATAGGTCAATTACCTCAAGTGGCAAATATACCAAAACAGTTATTACTCAAAACTACTAAAATTTATCAAAATTAAACGTCACAAAATTCCATTGGAACAACAGTTGCGGTAGCCGGAGGTTTATTTTTATAATTTTTATTAATATTGTTTCACCTATAGTTGCATAATCAATCAAGAATGAGCATACTCAAGATATTTTAACCTATATGGTCAAATTGGCAGTCTTCCCCAACGTATATAATAATAAAAAAAATAATAATCGATTTTTACAGGCCGATTCTTTCGAGAGTACGTACCTATATTTTAAAATAAATCAGAATTTTTCAGGCTCTAGCAATAAATTGCTCAGTTCCTAATACCTAGATTACTCATCAGGTTATTGGTTGCTTTGAAATCCAAAGCAGCCTTTTATAACTGTGGCCCAAGAAGAAATCCAACACCAAGATTACCGAGCTCATCTCCCCTGTAAAGCATCTTATTACCTTGGGACACATAGCCTCCACTTTTTGGCCATCGAGTTTCTCAAACGATACTATTTTATGGCTGATATAGTGCCCTAAACACGCCAGTCCTAAGCCTCGTATCCGTGTAACGTATGCGGGGCTCTTGTTAAATTTTAGCGATATCCAGTTTTTCTATGTTGATTTGTTTAACAATAGTATTTTAAGGATTTGTGTGATCAAACCAGTGTTTTACCAACACGAGCCAACTATATATTAAAACTACAGTTTGGTTGTGCCTTTTGATATCTAAACAGTTTTCTAATTTTTACGTTTTTCTAGCTAAATCAATTTTATGAACATAAATTGTTGAAGTGATATGGAATAATGAGGACTCAGCTTTTTGAACCTTGTTGGGAAAGATTCGAGAAATTAATATTTCCGGTAACGTTTGCAACTCATCGGTTTGTTGCAGTTCGCTTTAACCACCTATACAAAGATGGTTCGGTCCATCAATAATGCGCTACACCAACTGGTCGTAGGTGTATCCTGAACTGGATTGTTTCCAATTTAAACGGATGACATTCATCATCATACAATCATTTAATTTTTGTGTTTTTGTTGGGCTGCAACTTTATATACTGAATTCTTGTTAATTTTTCTTCAGAATACTATTAGATTTTCTGCCAAGTTTGTGTCTTTTGATTTGGTTAAAACCGTTTACATCGAACACTTAGTATGTAGATGTAAACTTTATTTTTATCTAGCGAAATTTAATTAAAATTGCTTCTAGTTAAATTTTTTAATATAATTTTATTCAATAATAATTATTAATTTTACTTAAAATTGTATTTAAATAATAATTAATTATGCATAATAAATACTTCTAATTAAATCATTTTTGATCTTTTTTCTATACTCGTATATTATATACACAGAATTATCATCTCTCATTTATATAATTAAATAATATTTTGAATTTTAATTATTTTGCTGAATTTAATTAATTAGATTTTTGTTGTCTGCCATATTTTAATTACTAAATTATAACTAAACTTATTTATTATTTAAAAATTATTATTACTATTATTAATTATTTTAATTGTATGTATTTAATTTTTAAAATTATTTTTGTATTTTTATTTAATATATTATTTATATATAATATGTATAATAAAAATGAAGGCACATTTTATGTTTATTTTTCATTAATTAATTTTATAAATTTTGTATTTCAAAATTACTGGCAAATTTATTTTAACTAAAATAAAAATTCAAAACTAAAAATGGAATGTGTATACTATAATAATATGTATTAAAAATAACGCAATAATGTATTATATTGATGTTTTGATTGGTTTGTGTCTTAGACGTGAAATATTATCATGACTAAAAAATAAAAACTGTATTATCGACATTGATTATGTGTATTGGATATGTAAAAAATAATGTTTGATATGACTTTTTATATACAATATTTAAAATTAGACAAAATGAAATTATTATTATTTATTTATATACGATATGGAATTATTTAATTTATTTTAATATATGTAATACTATAATTTTTATCTAGAATTAATAATACTTTGACAGAGTTGAGCGATTCAATATTTTTTTTAATTTTCTGGAAATGGATTCTTTTTAAGTATCGTGAATATTCTTGAGTACGAAACATTTGAATATCGTTAAATTTATTTAGTATATTGGATACGGTATGTCATTTGAATCTAATCGATTATTGTTATTAGTTTAGTATTAGAAAAATATTTGTGCATTATCTGAGAATATAAAAAAGCATGTGATTTAATCGGAAGACCATAATTAGAGTATGTTTAATATATTATTTAAATATCCTTACTCCACATTTTCTTTTTATTAATAATATACTACTATATGTAAAACTGTAAGTAAAATTATTCAAATAAAATTTAAAAACAAAATATAAAAAGACGCATTAATTTGAGCGATTTGTTTTTATTTGTATGGATGCCGAAACGCCTCGTTCAAAACGTCGTTTCATTTTATTTTAAGTTTTTATGGAAGAAATTTTATTTTTTATTATTTAAATTTATATTTTTATAATATTTCAACTGTACAACATTTGGTTAAGAAATTAAAAGTCATTACTTACAATAACAATGAAAATAAGAATGAGAAATAATGTCCTAACTTTTTTTCGGCATTTAGTAACATGTGGGTGTTTCAAATTTATTTTTTTAAAATATACCTTTCCCTTCTTATTTAGATTTTTTCAGAGGTTCAATTCTGTTGTTTCGTTACAAATTTAACATAATTAACGCGATTCTTTGTTTCTATCTAACGGAATATTATTTTATATAGGATTTTTGTCGAGTTGTTCTTGTATCATATAAATTAAAATTACTAAAAAATAATAAAGACATAATTCATAATCCCTTTTAATCATTTTACTTATAAAATTTTAAAATAAAAAATTTATTAATCTAATTAAGTAAAAAATAATTTACAAAAATTTATATCTATAAAAAATGAAATTATAAAAATGAATTATCATCTAAGAAAAAAAAAATTGAATAAAAATCTATAATAATTGTCAAACTGTTGACGCTAAATATTCGGTTTTCAAAAAAATGTTTGGAATGTTTTTTACACACGCACACGCATTTTTTTACAGTACATATTTATTTTATATTTAATTGGGCAGTTTGTTGTTTTGCTTCATTTATTTATTTGACTAGGAAAATTAATTATGTTTGTATATAAAAAAACTAATTTTTTTTATTAATTATATTTGTTTGAATCATAATTTTCCATTTGCCATTTTTGTCGTTCTTTGATTGGATCACATTCTTCCATAATTAATTTTTGTTTTGATTCCGTTATTGCTAAACATTTGTCTGATGATCCGTGTCGTATTTGTTTTGCTGTTTCATTGTATGCCCAAAACTGGTCGAAAATAAAATAAATAAATTAAATTTTAATAAAAATTAATGATTATTTGGTTTTCTTGAATATGATATGAATATGGTTTGGTTTATAGAATCACCTCGTAAAACGCATTGTTATTTACTAATTGACATTATTATTCTACATTACATACTGTGCTAAAAGCACTTGTCACGCAAAGTGATTGTGGTAATCCAATTTCTACAACATCATTGTAACTGTCATTAGAGATTTATTGGAAAGATGAGAAACCAACTTTTACGATTTTTAATTTAACAAGTGAGTGAATATCATAATCCTTTTCATTTTATTAATTGTAAAAGTCATAGAAACGCTGAAGCGGAAATTTTTCGAACTGTCATAACCAATTTTGTTCATGTAAAATAAGAAAACAACTGAGTTACAAGTTGCGACACCAAAAATCTCTGGTATAACGTTTTGTAAAGTTCACATTTCAGTGTTATTCTATATCATCAGATTCTGCGGGTAGCATAACTAAAATACAAAATGCCAGCAAGAGATTATAAAGGTCCCATTCTTAGGTAATTCTGTTTTAATTTCTGTTCAAAACACTATTTTTGATTTTAACTCTTCGAAAATTTTGTTAATATATTAATGAGAAAATCAGCCATATATTGAGAATCAACTTAATCTTAAGGGAAAATGGAGAGTGTTACTCTTAAAATTAAAATTAATTTAAAAATATTAATTTACAAAAAACACAAAAAAAAAAACAAAAACCAACAAAGCAAAAAGTTTAAAAGCCCATGCACGTTGTCACCTGCAACGGTCACTTACAATTTGTACAAGAAGTACTAAAGGTTTCGAAAGAGTTTGTAGTCCTTTCCAATTAACATTCGAATTAACCAGCTAAAACGGATGAAATTAGTTTACACAACCAAACAAATCGTAGTTTTTAGGATCATTTTTTATTTTATAATGTTCAGCTTTGGATCCATTATATTTTCATTATTTTAATTACAGAATTCGCGGTGGATTGGATTTTACGATGCTGGAAAATGTATAATAATTGGCCCTTCTGTTGTTTCTTGGTAATTGGATAATTAGGTATGTCCAGCGAGGCAATATAATTAACTTACGTTTAAACTTTTTATACAAAACATTATGTATGTATGTACAGTGTAGCGAAGTTAAAAATATAGCTATGATACTTAAGATTTTAATGGATTTAAACGAATGATTTAAAAATTTAAAAGATATTTTTAAATGCTTTTATAAATAATTCTAGTTTTGTTACGTTTAATTCAAATAAGACATTTAAATAGTTTTAACCCTAAAGGCAAAATAAAAACGTAAATTAACAATTTATTTTCTTAACTCTTTAAAAATAAAAAGCCATTGTACGTGGTGTTAATGAATTTTAAGAAATTAAAAACATATTACCTGATTTCCCTTAGATCCATGACATGGGTATAGTATAACATCACTGCCCGAATAATCTAAACAAGCTTCATCCCGACGTATTTCACCTGTTTTACTTAACATCCAGTACTATATTAAACATAATAATAAAACAAAATTAATTAATTAATTAAAACATAATAATTTAATGCATTAAAAAATTTATTTTTTTATGAATATAATCAAAAAATAAAAATTTTATATAAAGCACACATTTTAATATATAAAATTTTTGTTTTGTTTATTCATTTTTAATTAAACATTATAATTAATATTAATATTTTTTTTTTTCGATTCACACAAGCGAAATTATTTTTGTATTATTCACGGTTACCTTTAAGTAGTATAAAAAAATATAATAAAATTTAAATAAAATAAAATAATTGTTTAGTGATTAATTAATTTAAAAAAAATTATTAAATTATTAATATTTATAAAAAATATTATCAATGCGATACCTAATACGGCAAATATTTATCTTGTCAAAGGTGTGAGAACTATGTCATGGTCAGACATTAAGGTAAAATCGAATGATTTTATTATCAAATATTTGAAAATAAAATAATTTCTACGATGTTTTTAGTATCTATTTTGTCGATATGTTCTTAACATAAGTGCATCTCATGAATTTCTAATTTGTATTAGCTTTACCTAATTTGTTGTGAAATGCAAATATTTAAATTGAAATTATATTTTATTTTCTTATAGGAAGTTAGACTTGTAAAGTTGATATTTTTATGCCATCTCTCGTATTTAATTATATTATGTATCTTTTTATACCAAATAATTTTATGACAAAAATAAACTCTATATTAAATAGTTATTTTCAAAATAAAAATATTTTAATATTTAAAAAGCTTTTTAAATTATTACATTTTTTATACTACAAATAACAACCGTTGTCGAAATATTAATATTAATTACAAATGGTATAAAATAAATAAGCAAACATTTAATTATATATATATATATATATATATATATATATATATATATATATATATATATATATATATATATATATATATACATAAATGTATATATAAATAGTAAATATAGAAATAAAAATGAACCAACAAAAAAAGGATATATACTTATCTCCCCCGCATCCCACCATAGTATTTATTTATATAGATATAAAGAATTATATAAAATTAATTTTCTTTTTAAAAGTATCCAAACCGCATTTGTTTTTATATTTTTGAGGACATGCATAAATAAGTAGGGTAGTAACTTCCACCAGACAATGTGCTGAACGGTCTATAGAATGTTTTGGATTAAAACTAAAATGTAATTTTGTACTACAAAAATGATTGATAAAAATTTAGGAGTTTAAAAGGAAGTATCAATAATTTGTTAGAAAAAATGACATTGTTAAAATCCAAAACAACCTTGTCCGTTTCTAGGCACCTTTATGTTTATATTTCAAATTCATTCATGGCACATAGTTTCTTAAAATAATATTTGTTTAAATTTTAGATATCTTCTGAACTCATTATTTTTTTAATATCACAAAAAGAATATTAATTAATTTATAAGTTAATTTATCAGTTTATCACTTCTACTAAAAGATATACACGTTGCTTTGATTTTTTTTTTTTTTTGTAATGGCTATATCAAACTATAATTACGGTTTTAATATCTAACTAATCATTGAGCTGTAAGAGAACAAATACATCCGCAATTATTGTTTAAAAGCAATAAGGAAAACCAGGGACTTTTCTTAAATTAATAATTGAATTCATATTAAAAAAAGGATGTTTGACTAAATAAAGGCATTGAAAAATCGATCAAAACATCGGTAATTATATTATTCGCTTATTAAAATGTATTTAATGGTAAAAAGATATTATTATAATAATATCATAATGTGACGTATGGTAAAGACTTTCGTTATTTTAAATTTATAAATTTATTAATAAAAATAAATTAATAAACTTAAAATGAACAAAACTATATTTCTTTTTATGCGACGGTTAGCGAAAAGAACATATAGAACATATATTCCATCCAGTCTCCTCACCATTGCTTGCTTCTAAGTGGATTTCATCATCACCGGACTTGTTACCTTGAAAAATATTTTTTGTAGGGCTACGTAACAGCTTAATAAATTCATAATTTCAAGTTCTCTTAAATCTTTACAAAATGAAAACGGTGTTACAAGTTAAAAAGTAAAAAGTATATTGATTAAAAAATTAATAAATTTGATTTTTTGACCACACATTTATTTAGATAGTAACGAATAATTATTAGGATTGTCTTGCGTGTTCTAGCTATTTATTGAATTTGACACAGATACGATACGTACATACATATTGTGGAAAAAGTTGGCAAATTTCGAGTAACCGGCAAAGTCGTTGGCCACTAAATGTAAAAATGCTTCCCACGAATGTTGATGCTATTATCGTTGCACTGGCTTCTAAATATACTTATAGAAATGTCAGAACCTTTTTGTTTTTATAAAACTCTATTAGTTGGTCTTTCACTAATTTTATTTTTATGTTTTAACAGTTTTAATAATTTATTTTTTAATTTTAAATAAATTATTTTCATTTTGAACAAAATTAATGATTAAAGTTTTTGTAATAAGTCAAATTAGTTTAATTTTTTTATGTATTCCAATATTAGGTTTATAATTTTAAAAGTTACCATTGTTAAATTAAAATGACATCGGAAGGCTATTAACTAAGTAGTTTTCTTTACACATTCTAACTCTTAAACATGAGTCAGACTTTTTATGATTCAATTTTTAAAAATTTTCATGATGTATAACTGTCTATAAAACTGATGACAAGTTTTTGGGAAATATTTGTATGTATTTAGATTTGGCTATACGATTTATTGGTATCTGTTAGATCCGAACTAATAGCGGCAAACATTTATTTTTTGCACATTAATAATATTTAGGGAGTTATTACTCGACACGATTCAATAACTTACACCTACTAACAGTTTCTTTTCCAAGACCTAAATTTTAATGTCGTTTTCTAGCTTTGCTGAATATAATTTTCTATTTGACATTACGAATCTTTATTTTATTTTGCTATGATAAGTTACATTTTAGCTGTATACATAAATTCTCAATACTAAAAGTAAAATCAATTCAAGTACTTACTACCAAAAACTATCTAATACTAAGACGTCTCATATCATATAAAGTAAATAAAATAAACGAGGGGTACGCTAATTTAGATTTTGGGTATTAATTATCCGAAAAGTTGAACATAGCAAACCAATGTATAGAATTAAAACTTTTTACGATTTTTTTTTGTTTTATCATTTTTCAGAAGTTTCACTGTATAAACAAATAATTTTTTTAATTCGGGTTTGTTTCACGTATGCTTCGTCTATATAATTATTTAGTTTATGATACTACATTCTAATAAGTTCTGAGGTATAATACAACAAGGGTTACATGCAATCATTTGTCTATTTTGCCATATATTTTGTTGGAGTTGGAAGTATATTCAATAAACGTTTTTTTTTATATAATTTTATTCTTAAGTCAAACATAAATTCATTCAATTTTATTTCGCTGAAGAGCTTATTTGCTCCAATAATTTTTCATTACTCCCTAACAATGGTAAAAATTATACGCATGAATATTTAATGTTTATTTCAACTAAAAAAAATAATTATTTTAAAAAGAAAAATCCTTCCAATATCAGCGGTGCCAGTAAGGCATAACACAAATCCAACTTATCGTTTTCAGAACTGATGAACGGCTCCTGAAAGGACATAAAAATTTATGACATAAATTTTTTATGTGTGAGGAAATCCATTCGCTAAATTTCAATTCCGTGCAAAAATTGTATACTTCCTCGAATAATACCTAAATTATAAACTATTATTGATTCGACATGATCCCATTCAATTTTTTTGGTTAATAGTACCCATTTAAAACTTGCCACGTTGAACTTGGACTATTCTAATAAATATTAGTATATCTATGGAAAAATAAATATATTGGGTAACAATATTTTCTACCTCAATGCTTAGTAACGAAGAATAATTAATCATAATTAATCATTGCAACTGACTCCGATTAAATGTTTTACTTGCCCGTTAAGCCACAACAAACCAAAAGAAAAGGAGCAATAATACCATATCAATATCAAAAACAAATGAAATTTTTTTTTTCCGAAAACGAGTATTGCGTATTTGCTTCTGTTTGGAAGTAAACAATTCTTTTATAAGTACGAGCAATGATAAATATTTTGCTCCCAAAAGAAGTAAAAACGGTTAGCTTAGTATAATGTGTTAGCCTGGTCGTACAGTTTTTGATGATTATGCGAATATTTGTAAATTGCATTAAGATTCTCTCACACATCATTAAACCTTCTTATGTATTGGTTGAACTGTTAAAATTAAATCAAATTTTTAAGTTTCTGATTTTTTATTCCGAAAATGTAAATTATACACCGTTCATTTTATTAAATTTTTAGGTTATCGTTTGGATTGGTAAATATTTTTTCACGGAATTACCGTATCGTTTTATGATTTAAGTATTTACGATATAATCAATGTCGAAGGTTAATTTAGGAGAAAGTGAAATGTGTATTGGAAATTTAGGACTACGATTATCAAGAAATTCTATTTATTTTGTTTAAGGATAAATACATATTTTTAACATTACGAGTCATATTTTCTATAAAACTAAAATAATGATAACTATCATTATTTATCTCTTTTTATATGGTTTTTGGCTACTGCTATCCACTATTTTAAATTGAAGAAATTGATAAAATAGGAAAACAAAACTTGTTACTTTTATGCATAAAAAATTCAAATCTACTTCTAATTGTATCTTTGCATATCTTATGATACAAATTTCTCTACCACATACTATTTCCGCTTGATATCCATAGATAGACACTTGTAATATATATGTATTCGTGTAAATGTGGTTGAAAATCAGATTCGCATAAATCTCTACCCGGTTTCTTTGATTTTACAAAACGACGAATTAACAATTCTATAAACAAATCTCTGAGTACGTGATGTCACGGATTTATCTTTTCTATGATTTGGAAATATTTTGGTGATTTGCTTGTTTTTTTTTTTTTTTTTTGGGAATTAAAAAATTTTCCATTTTATTTTTGAATTTTAATTAAAAAGTTTAGTTTTTATTTTCGAGGATAGATCATCATCCATCTAAAGATATAAAACAAAAAATAATTTGTAAATTTGTAATTGTAAAGTAAAGATTCTCGGAAAAATATCTTTTTCGATTTTTATTGTTTAGTGATACACGAAGCGCGATAAGATGATGAGAGTTTTGTTCATTCATGTTTGAATGGACGTGTCATTTGCGGGAGATTATATTCTCTGTAAAATAATAAAATTGCTACTGGCATAATGACACTCGAGAATGAAAAATCGAAGCTATTTGAATTAAAATGTTATTTTTTATATTGAATTTATTATTGTGATCTCATACTCTTTATTCATGTAATATTCGTAAGTAAGGACAAACGGTCCAAGGTTAAACTATTTATTTAAGAGACTTCCTTTTAGAGTAATTTAAATATATGTTTTTTATTACACAATTGGATTTATTTTTATGTTCTATTTTATTACGTATCATAATATGTTTTAGTACACTAAAGTTTTATGAGTATGAAATAATAAATTTTACAGTTTTTTAAATATTACAAGTCGGAAGCTTAGTACATGGAAATTAATCTTTTAAAACAATAAATTAGTTAGTTAGGCGTAACTCTGTTAGTCCATTTATTATTATTCCATTTATTAAGTTAACTAAAGTTATTCTTAAGTTATATACTTAAGAAACAAAGTTAAATTAAGCTAAAAACAAAAAATCCATGGGTATATTTTTTATTTTCATGGGTGAGCTGACAAAAATGTGAAGGCACATTGTGTTGTTTAATGTTTACCCGAGCAAACTCGAAACTTATTTATGATTAAATTTAATAAAAAGGCCCAAGGCCTTTGATTTCTTAAACTTCAAAGCAATACGTTTTAAAATATTTTTACTTTGTGTCAAATTCAAGGGTATTAATTCCACCCTGCACTCTATACTTAACGGACGATGGTTCTAGTCAACACGACGTTCTATGAATAGCGTTAAAACCCTGTAGCTGAGTCACATTACTAGTCACCTTTAACTGCAACCACATTGTCAGCTTTTATTAAGAGAAATTCAGCAAAGGAGTAACTGCTAAGCTCAAAACAAATAAAAGTTCGGTATTATAATTCGACGCTTAATTTATTTAGATATTTATATATATATATATATATATATATATATATATATATATATATATATATATATATATATATATATATATATATATATAAATTTAATATGCTTATTTGCTGCAATAATCTACTGTAATAATTTTTCCAGTTGAAGCATAAAATTTAAAAAATACATTAAAATTGAAGTGAATGAAATCACTTTGTAATTAAAACAAAAAAATACTTCTTTCGGCAACAATGATGAGAGATTTATATGTGCTACAGTGTTATTTGTATTTTTACAAAGCGCTAAATCAGCCAACCGAAAAAAAATTAAAAGATGAAAATCCTTTTTATACATTTTATCATAACTTTATATATTCTACACATAGTACCCATTTCTCCTGTTTCTTTTGTACTCTATATGCTGGCAATTGAATAAATTACATTTATTTGACAACACACAGAATAAGTAGATTTTTACTTTGATTCTGAAGTCTAAGTACAGTAGAAAGTTTTTAAAATTATTTTTTGTTAACCGACAAAATCAAACGAAATGGTAAAAAGTGAAACTACGTCGACGAGATTTTAACAAAATAATGTATGAAATTCATAATAAAACAACAATACAAGATCTTCATATACTAACATAGTATATGTTCTGTATACATAATCTCAGCTCATACATTACATAGCCAGTACATAGAACAATTTGAAATGAATATCACAGTGCAAACAATAAAATAACACATAGCGACGAAAATAACTAGAGAAGGGAACAAACGAAAAATGGAAAATTGAAAAGATTAAGTGAATTTTCTTCGTATAATATGTTTTGTATTTTCGTATTTTCAAAAAAAGGATTTCTTCTTTTTTTTGTATTTTTCGATAACAAGTTTTTGTGCGATAAGGATTTTGTGCTGGTCGAATGACAATTTATCATTGAAAAAAAGGTCAGTTTGTGTTTTTTTTGGTCGTTCATATCTCATCGTCTTTAAGAATGATTGGATTTGATTTAAAAGTTGAATGCTACATTTTTTGTTAAAGAGCTGTTTGTCAATTGATTTAATCTATGTGGAACCTACTTGACATTTTCCGATATTATATACGAAAATGGTGATGAAATTAGCTTTTGTTATACTTTTTGCTTTTACTATACTCGTATGTAATTTAGGATTGATACGAGATTTTTTGTTTTGATTTTCAATTTCAAATTAAAGGGATCATGATTACAAAGAACAGGAGTTAAATTGAAAAGTCATCAGTTTGAATTAAGTATTTCGTAATGTTACGAAAGAGTTGAGTTTTCAGCCAGAAATTATTTTGAATTCAACTAAAACTTATAATCAAACTTAGGAAATATAAAATTTAAGTCTTAGTTTTTTTCGACAAATCTTTGATAATGGTATCAACAAGCTATTAAATAAATGTTACATTGTTAAGTTTAAAATCTGTAATCTCAGAAACTAAATGTAACTAAGTACAATTTATGTTGTATCATTTATTGGTTAGCTCATGATTTTGACCAAAACTAATCTATAATTGATTTATGACGTGATCTTCATTGAAATCGATAAATTATGACGATGCACGTTTAAACAACATGTTTGAAATTTTGCTAGGGTATTCAGTCATTTTATTTTAAATTACATGAACCAGTTCTATCGTATATAATAACATCCGTACGAGTTACATCTAAATAATCGATAAACCTCCAATTTTATATAACACCACGTAATTAATTATCCTCCCCTAGCTAAAAATTATCAGAATATAAACAAAACATACAAGGTCATAAACAAAAATATTACGAACAAAAAAAAATATATAATATATTATATTTCTTCCCTAGGAGCTGGAATAATTTTTTTAACTTAGAGAAAAAAAAATATTTTTTTTTATCATGAACATCAAAACGGGATTCACTATCATATACATATTTTACCAAATTCCTGCCACAAAAACACCGTAAAAATACATCATACTCCAAAAGGCAAGACACTTTTATTAATGACAATCAACGTAATTAAATTTTTTATTTGTCGTTGTTCGTCATGTTTTTTCTATTTGCTAAGCAATCAATTACTACATGTAGGTTGTATGCTGGGTAGAGCGATTTTATACTTGCTATGGCAAAGTACATCGTGTAACATAGTGTAACTTAACTTATTTTAAAAAAATGTTAAATACAATTCCTGAAATGATAGAGCAAATATTATTTGCTATGTGTTTCTTCGATACAAATCATATTTCTATTTTTGCCAAATTTGTTTATTATTTTATTTTTACAAATAGATTTCTACATTAAATTTTAGCTTTTTTATTAATTTTTGCATATATTTCACTGAGGTATAATATAGTTGAAAACTTAACTAAACACTAAGATAATTTTTAATAAAATTAAGTATTAAGTATTAAATTATTTTTAAAATTAATAATTAAGTAGAATAATTTGAAAAAATCTTATACATTCCCCTCTTTATATTGTTTAGTATAATTTTTCCAGAAAAACTGGAAAATATTCTAAAATTTATTACACACCATGTATGTCAGATAGTTATGTATCTTTCATTTTTTTGTAGTGCCACACGTTTATTTTTGTTTTTTGTCCTGAGATTATAAAATTAATAATAATTTAGCTTTATACTTGTATATACTACATATGTATATATACATGTTCTAGGTACATACATGTTCTAGGTTTATTTAGAGGTAAACAAAAAAAAATATTTTATTTTTATCTTGATACGTCGACCAAATATACAAAAAATTATTAACAATAATAAATAAATAGATAAATAAAAATATTAGTTAGGATTAGGTTGGTGGATAAAATTTTGTATCGTATGTGACATGTAAGGCCAAACAAACAATAACTGTAGTGTTAGACAAAAAAATAAAAAATTCGCTTACCACCCTACAAAAAAAAGGATGCGAGTGATTATGTTTTTGGTAGCTTTTGTCATTATCCGTTTGGTGTACACCCCCCTTTCAGTCGCTCCTACATACAAGTTAGTTTTATGAGGGTTTAAAACATTTAGTTACGTTTTTACGGAAATATTTAATACACCCATGTACAAATTGCCGATTGAATAATATACTTAAATGGAACATATGTGTATCTCGTTGATTATAAAATATGTTAAGTTTCCATTACTAATAGAAAAGTGGCTATGATAAAATAATAAACTGTATATATACCCTATTGCTGTTGTAGAAAATTATTTTTATTGTTATCTAATAAATGTTGTTGTTTTTATTTAATTATCGAACACGGTAACATTTAATTATCGGTTTTAGCTTAATTGATTGAGCGAGTAAACAGTAAATGGGTTCTAAACTTATGACTTAATTAACATAAAATTCTCATAATAATTTGTTCAGGTAATTTGCGTTACTTCATAACTTTTACGTATTTCTTGTATTTAAGGGGCAATATTACGTAGAAATGTATCTTTGTTTTTTCCAGTATTCCCTTTATGATTTTTGAAATAATAGATATTATCTTTGTCTTTTTATTTAAGCACAAAAACCAAAAAAATTAAATCGAGAAAAAATAGGTTAGGTTGCGATCTGTAAACATAATAGCAAACATAATATCTGAGTATGATGTTTCTCTTTAAATTTAGGAAATTATGATTTCAAAGTTTTTGAAATTGTCTAAATAACTTGATATCATTTTCATATGTATCTAAATTTTGCAAGATACTTTCAAGGCTCAGGTCATATTTCACTTTCGGATTGTTATTTAGGTGTTACAAGTATGTAACAAAATAAATCTTAAACAATCTACATTTTAATATTATGAATGATAAATCTTTCTTTTTCCAAACGAAATGGAAACTATCCCACGCAATATGGTGTTTATATTTTCTCGTCAGTCAAGCGGTTAAATCTTTTTTTGGTCATATTTAATTAATCGAAAATTAAATTATAAATATATTTTAGATACAAAATTATGCTATAAACGTTTAAAATGTACGGTTAAAAGATGATTTCAAATTGGTAAGTTTTATTATGTGTATAATAGAGAGAGAAATATATTATAATTGCGTTTAATCACACCAATAAAAAAAAAATTAATAGTCGTTATATAAATCATAGTTTGTCACAGTGAATTTTTTTTTTTTTTTTTAGAATTTAATTTCTCTCAATGTTATAAGGATAGGATCGGCATTAAAAGATTTTGGCCAGCACACAACTTTTTTTATTTGATTGTTTTGTCACAATGAAATCAATGTTTTTGTTAAACTGAAAATAGTAAGCAAATCACGAATTTAAGCGCTTTACCCACAGGAAAACGTAAAGTAATTTTTAATTATTTACTAAAACTACAAAAAAATTCGTTTGTTATAGCTGAAATCCTATAAAACCGGTTCGTAACTACAATAGAAAATTTATTTAATTCAAAAAACTAATTAAAAATATTTGATTTCCCTAAAAATTGATTTTTTAATTTTCCCGTAACGAAAAAATGAAATATTTCGATATTTTTTCGGACGAAAAAGTAACGAACATTTTTTTCTTTCTGTTTTTCGGTATAGTGGTTACAACCCGGTTTCATATGATTTCAACTATACCATACAAAATATATTGTAGTTTTAGTCAACTATTAAAAACTAGTTTTCGTTTTTGTTTTGCTGTGGGTAAAGCGCTTTAGTCTAAATTGACAGTATCAAGTAAAATACATTATACCTCTTCATTGCATCAGTTTTAACTCATATTAGTACTGTACATTAATTATTAATTAGTATTTTTATTTGAAATTTTGTAAAATACTCTTAAAACTATTTTAAAACCCAAAAAGTATTTTTATAAAAGTTTCGATCAAGTTAAACACAACCGAAGTATTAATTCTCTTTGAATATAAAATATCCTGAAAAACCAAAATTGTTTGATTAAACCTCCAACAAAGCAACGTGTATTATATATAAAAGTATAAAAAATATTTTCAATCCACCTCTGGTATAAGTATAAAATAAAATATTTATGACAAAATATCGCGAACAAATTATTTGACAAAAACAAGGCTCTTAAAATTTCTACATTCATTACACGATTAGGCGATATTTTCACGATTAGGCGATATTTTATCACATAATAAAAAATAGCTTTGCAATATTCTGCATTATTTTTAGAAACGATATATTTTACATAAATTTTAGCAGAAGCGCCAAATATAATAAAACAAAATAAATTATTAATGTTCAAAAATTTCAAGAATTTAATCATGGATGATACCTGATTTCCACCTTGTCCGTGACAAGGCCACAATCCCATCGTTTTATGCATGTCCTCTGGTTTCGCGGCTGAATCTAAACAAATATCGGACCAATAATTCTTAATCTACAAAATGAAAAAGTAAAAACAAAAAATGTTTAGTTTAATCAAAAAAAAAAAAAAACGAACAAAAATACATTCAAAAAATAATGAGGTTCGAAGATAATACGCAAGATAATATCCTTTTTCACGGTTTGATTTCCATTTCCTAAAAAAATGTAAAATTTAAAATTTAACCTGATTTCCGCCTTGATTGTGACATGGATATAATCCAACAATTTTTTTCAAATCCTTTCTACGTGCCGGTGAATCTAAACATGTTCGGCCGCCATAACCTAAATTTCTTATCTGCATGGAAAATTTATAAATTTATTTATTTAGTATTAAATTCTTTAAAATAGAATCGATTTAGTGAACTGTTGGAAGAGTGCTCCATTTAATTTGAATAGACAGCGAGATATAAGTTTTCTTTAATAAAATATGTTGTACTTCCTTTACATACGAGCAGTTCAAAAACTTTATATATATATATTTAATGTATGTGTTTAAAATAAATTTCCAGCTAACTAAAAAACCCGGAAAGAAAATCGTCCAACAACTCACAAAATGTTAAATTAGTTCAGTTTACACTTTATATAATTTTCTATTTTAATTTAATTTTTTCCAACATGTTTTGTTGTTGCTGATATTTTTTACAAAAGTTACATGGAAACAGCACACTAACAAAATAATGTTTTAAAAAGGCATACAATTTTAATGGAGATAAATTAGCACGACAACAATAATTGTATTTACCTCGCCTGAAGCAACTGCTTCTCCTGGTATAAAAAGTTCTGGATATATATTATCAAGGAACCATTTAAAACTTTTACATCCTAAATTATTTCTATACACGAGAGATGGAAAGATAAAAAAAAATTTTTGTTGTAAAATAGTTTGAGTTATAGTTATTACTAAATTTACCGTAACTCCGTCCTCATTGACACATCTCCAAAATCACCTTTATCGTTTCCAATTCGTTGATAATAGTATTCTTTATAGTCGTCCAACCACACTTCAGCCAAACGAACTGAATTACGGCGCAATACATTAACTCCTGTTCGCCATTTGTATGGCGAACGTTTTCGGAAGATGTGCCCGACATGTGAACATGGTACTATTTCAAGAGTACCACCACACATCCATGTTTTAAATGAAAGTTCAAGATTTTCACCACCCCAAATATCGAAACCACTATCGTATGTGCCCAAACGTTCGAAAAATTCGCGATCAATTGAAAATAATCCACCTGCCATTGTTGGTGACCAAACAGGTTCTGCCGAATTTGTATGCCGTTTCTTTTCACGTTCTGGAACCGCATGCCAATTAAATTGTAAATTCCAATCAAAACCACCTACATTTACGCCACTCGAATCACGGAAATGATATTCCATAGTTGTATCGTCAATTACGTCGATAACTGGACACACAACAGTTGTTGAGTTACGTGCAATTCGATCTAAAAGTGGTTCTAACCATCCGGTTGTGCATTCACAATGAGAATCCAAATATGTAAGCACTGGAGCTTTTGCATGTCGTGCACCCAATAACCGTGCCCGAATCAAACCTTCACGTTTAGGGGCACGAACAATTTTCACCTTTGGATATGCAGCGAAATAGTCTTCTAGTTGTTTGGCTAAATGTGGCATATCGGAATAATCATCAACTAAAATAATTTCTTGGATTAAATGTTCAGGTGATCTATCGAGAACTGAATGTACGGTTCTCAATAAAACAGACCAAGCTTCGTTATGGAAACATATAATAACGGCTGTAGGCGGTAAAGCTTTAAGATATGTTGCCTCATCTCGACACCTGAAAGTAGAAAAAAAATCCATTATAATATTTTCTCATTGTTCATTTTCTTGCTTATCCGCATCACACAAAATTATTATTAATTGACGGGGAAAAATCGTAAAGTGAAAAATTGTAATTCATCATCGAAAAAAAGTGTTTGATAATGGATTACAATTATTTTTCCATTGTTTATGCGTTTTTTTTCGTGGTGTCTTCTCGATTTTCGGTAAATGGTATAATGATAATGGAATAATGGTGCGACGTTAGAGGAAATTTAATTTATTATGCGTGTGACTATATAAATAATGATACAGTTGAGGTGTGGCAATTTGGCTGTGTAAACATACTAAGATAAAATAAAATCTAATGAAGATTCATTTATTTCAATAATTTGGAAATAAACAAACTAATTCAAGAATAAATGGAAAATTTGTGGAATTATAAAGTGCTAAAAGATTTGCCAATTGTGTAAAATATATTAGTAACGGCTTATGAATGGCATCAGTACTTCTTGATATAATTTCTTTATATTTAATGGACACTAAAAAATATTTGTCATCTTTTTTTAAACTGGTTTGACCCAAAGTGGAGCCCTGTGTCGAAAAGTAATACCCGCTAATATTATTTAGCAGTGTTAGTTGGGGCATGTACCTTTTTGTCTCGTTGAGTTGGCCAGAATATATATATATATATATATATATATATATATATATATATATATATATATATATATATATATATATATATATATATATATATATATATATATATATATATATATATATATATATATATATATATATATATATATATATATATATATATATATATATATATATATATATATATATATATATATATATATATATATATATATATATATATATATATATATATATATATATATATATATATATATATATATATATATATATATATATATATATATATATATATATATATATATATATATATATATATATATATATATATATATATATATATATATATATATATATATATATATATATATATATATATATATATATATATATATATATATATATATATATATATATATATATATATATATATATATATATATATATATATATATATATATATATATATATATATATATATATATATATATATATATATATATATATAGTTATTGCTCACACTCGTCAGTGCGTTCAATAACGGAACTGCTGATGAGTGTTTTATACTACATCTCCTTATCTTTCAAAATTCTTTCATAGATGGCAGTATTTAACAATAATTTACAATAGATAAATAATATAAACTAAGGTGCGCTCATGGCTAATATTCATTACGGTGGCCGATACACAGTGGTTTCATCAACGATCGATGAATCGATAAATCTTGTAATTTCAAAGTTTCAATAATAGTACAACAGTATAGTGTAGCTTTATCGCTTAATATTTTGCAAATGGTTTAAGTAGTTTTTGTCCTTGCAAATTTTCTTATTATTAATACAAAAAGAACCAATATTTATAGTTTTAAGAGCTCCATTGGGCCTCATGGCTCTAAACACACTTCTTAGCTCCATTTTGAAGCCAAGGCAGCAATTAGAACTATTTCATGATATTAAAAATATAAAACGGCTATTATTATTTTATCAAATCGCAATTAGAACTCGAACAGCTCTTAGAAAAACGCACCTGATATACACATTACTATACTGTCCCAAAAATAATAATCACTTGTTCAATTCAGATAAAGGTGATTGAAGATTATTTATATCTGCTAAATTCATGTGTAAAGACACATTACTACATTATTGACCTATGTTTAATGATATACATTAAAATCAAACCAATATAAATACACAAGTGAATAAGTTTGACTACCAATCTATAAATTATTTGGGTTGCGTGGGTTGTGGGACGAAAATTTCCAAAAATTCATTCATTGTGAGTTCGGTTTACATAACACATACTTCAATGTATGCTTATCCTCTTTTTTGGTTCCATTATTATTTCTCGTATGTACGAAATAATAAACTTTTTTTTTTGAAAAATGTTTTTTTGTAAATAGAACTAAAAATAGCATCTAAATAGAACATACACAATATTATATATATACATATATAAAATTAATGTATAGAGAACTATAGAGACTAGAGAGAGAGTATCCTTTTTTTCAAAATTCATGATATAAATATTAAATAGAAAATAGGTTTATGTGTCTCTAATCTAATGTTGGTAACGTGGGTAGTGATATGTGAGTTTTTGTTTTTGTGTATAATGTGTTGTAGCTGTTATGTATTGTTTGGTGAATCTTTTATATGATTATCACACTAATGTAAAAATAAATATATCAATACATAATTGAAATAAAGTGGTGTAATATTAATTATGAATAAATCTAGTATATAGATTATTTATTAAAACTAAATATCGGGTATTGTTCGAAATATAGTACAACATAACCGAACCAATCGTATTTTCAAGACTTAATATACATCAAGGCATTTATTCGAGAATAAAACTAGAATATACACTAGGGATGTTCCATAATTCTCCAAAAAGATCGATTTTTCGAATGGATGCAGATCGCGCATTCATAAAAACCGATTTAACAATAAAATTGTATGAAATGAATCGATCTGCTAGAAATCGATTCAAAAAATCAGATTGCTTTTAATTACAAAATTTCATATATAAATTCAATTTTCGCACATTAGCCAATATAATTATTCGACAACACAGGTTTTTTGGTATGACTTGTTGATTTTACATAAATATTTTTGATCTGAGTCAATTTTTTGATGCGTTGTAGCAAATTAAATTTGACACTAAATCTTTGATGCGATTTTACAATACGCAATATATGTCATGTATTACTTTACGGACAGATACGAAATATTCTTATCGTAACTTATGAATATGAATAGCCAATTTGGTTTCACTTCAAGTTCACACTGTTTTTAACTGAAATATACCATTCGACTCTTTTAAATCGATTCTCTTAGAATATCCGATTTTTTATCGATCTTTTAAATTAAAAAATCGATTCAAAATAATCAAAACTCTGATTGCAAATATCGATTTTTTTCTTACTATTTCTTCTTTATTAGTAGTAGAAGAGATACTAGTAGTAAAAATGAAAACAGTTCGTAGTATGTTCGTTTAGTAAAGTGAAAACTTTAAAAATTTAAATAACAAAAAAACAGCAAATTGTAATAAAAAATACGGCAATATTTTAGTTATTTCTCAGAATAGTGATTTTTCAAAGCGATTTAAGTGTACAAATGTATAATTAAGATTTTATTGTTATGTTTAAGGGTTTATAATAATTATAAACAAATCAACGTAAGATATAGATAAACTAACACATATGAAATTAACAATACTTTTGTAAATTTGTATTGACCATGATCTTTTGAATGGTAAGAAACAATTTTTGAGTAAGATTAGAGAATTTATACAATTAAAAGTGCCTAGTGTATTCATTTTAATTTTTATACGTATTTTTTCATCTTTTATATGTCGTCTAGTAAATCAAGATTAAACTACATTATTTATTAATAAATTGCTGCAGTTCTTTTTATAAAGCAACCATTATACGGCTATCCGCATCGATCGATCGATTTAGTTTTTTCTTAGTTCGTTTGTCAAAGGAAAATGATGATAATTTTTTTTTACCGTTTAACAAATGTATAACATTAATAACTATATTATTATTGTGATAATTATTAAGAAAATCTATTTCCAACTATAAGTATAGTTAAAATAAAATATTTGTTATCTTCAACATCTTTATATGTAACTTGAAAGAGCGATTTTCAGTTATTTCTAAAGGACATAATTTGAAGTTGAATTTATAAATTCCTTCGAATATGTAGATTTGTTAGACTCCCCAATATGCAACTCATACGGATTTCCGTTTACTTTCCTGTGCGAAAAACATGCTATTACTATAGAAATAAACATGAAAAGTACACGGAAAAACTACTCCCCAAAGAAAAGTGTCTCTAAAATTTCAATGTCTTTCAATGTGTTAGTAAATATAAAAAAGAGAGAGAAAAAAATTATATTTGGCAATAGTACGTATTTCATAGTACGTACTTTGTATTCTGTGTGAATGCGATCAAATATCCAACAAAAATGTAGCTGATTTTAGTTAAATTTCGAGCACTTTTCTTAATAATTTTATAAACTTTTCTTTTGTAAATTAACGATGCTTACGACCGTATTTCCATCAACAATTTTTTAATAAATAATTAAAAATAACTTTTTTAGTTTTTTACATAATACTGTTTAATACCATTAAACTACAATTGTTATAGAAACCGAGAAAATGGCGCCATTTTTCTATTTTACAAATCTTAGTAGTTATATATTTTTAATAGTTACCTTTATATTTTTGCAAAAAATATAGAATTTTTAATTATATGTATTACCATATTATATTTATTTTCACTTTAAAAGTTTTTATTTTTTTTTATTTTAAAATATTTGTATTATTATTAATACTATAAACACGATAGAGGCACAGAATAATTGATATACATACTTTATAACACTGACACTTATAATAAGTAAGAACATTAATGGATGGCTGATCGATCAAGTAAGAAATTAAAATTGACGTAACTGAGAAGTCACAGGGAATTGTAAAAAACAAAATAAGGAAAAGAAAGAGATGAAGCATTGAATTCTGAGTATGCTACACCAGAACCATCTAAATTACAAGCCGTATTGTTTGCATACTAATGCTATACAAAAATATATAAAAGTACTTTGATCGTATTGTAATTGGAAAATCGTGTCGGGATATGACAGCGAATATTGTTTAAAATAAATAAACAATTAAATCAAATAATGCACTTGAGTTTAGTTTTTTTTTTTTTTTTTTATATGGAATTTTGATAGTTACTATAACCTCTAAAGTATATATTTTTACTAATACATTTTTAAAATACATAATAATATTTATGTGGCAATGAAAATTTCAATACGGCTTGTAATATAGAGATATCTGGCTACACGCATTATATAGCTGAATAGATTTTCACATTTTTATAGTATGGAATGTATAGTACAGAAAAAAGATCTATTGTCGCCCTTGCGACAAAATGCAAATTGGACACTTTTAGAACTGTAACGCAATATGCAAGAGATTTGGCTGTATTTTGGACCCAAAACAGATAGCAGAGTAAAGATATTAAAGAAAATGGATTTTTAAAAGAATCCATGAACAACAAAAAAACTATATCAGTTTTTTGGCCAAACCAGAATTAAAGGAAACTGGAATTAAAAAGAACACAACAGTTAAATTTTAACAGTTCTCGCTCGACGCCATAATCTTAGTTTTATCATTCCAATTTATAGCAACTAAATTAATCTAAAGTTTTGAAATTTAGATTTTTGATCTAAAGATAAGCATATAAATCTGCTGAAATGTAACATACAAATTATAACGGCTTTAGAAATTGATCCTTTTTCATATACGCCCTAAACTAAAAACCATAATCACTATCAGTTGCTTATTAAAATGAATTATATCTCCTGGGCAGGCATTGTCATTTTTTTTGGGTGGACCACCTACAACGTTCACGAAGGCAATTCCTAAGTAGTGCTTTTAAAAGGTCTCTATAAACGCGGTAAGGGACGTTTTTATACCATAGTTTAGTAAACCTTTTCGGTTCAAGAGAAGCGTTATACATTTTCACATATATATAAAATTAACAGATCACTTTTCGATTTGACAGAATAAAAAATAAATTTGATCAATATAAAATATTTATCTGATTTTTTTACGTATGAAAAGCAAAATGAGTTCAAAATGTCACTTAAAATTTGCAGCAAAACGGCGGTACTGTTTGTTCGTGTTAGACCTTGTGATGTTTAGCTCTGTGATGTTTTCCATCTAAAATTAAAATGAGTGAGATAAGGTCAAAAATAGCCTAATTCTGGCATACATTTAAGACCTCCTCTTTGAGTAAAAGATGCCGAAGAAGATTATAACGGTTTCTGATAATAGTAACAATATATTTAAAATAGAAAAAATGATTTTTACTCTTGTCAATTAGAATATTATTGCAGTTATTGCTGCTGACATTAATTTGAGCATTGTTGTCCCAAACGTTTCCCGGTTTGCACAGTTTAAATCATTGAGATTATTTTGACCAACCAATGGCAATCTTGTCAACCGGATAGAATTTAGTTTGACGTTTAAGATGACACCCCTCGCTTATACGAGTTTACTTATGGTTTTTACTCAGGCAGTCTGGTTTCAAAATTTTTAATAGACTGCATTGAATAAACGGGGAAATTTATACTTATAAAGATATTTAAATATGTGTCCTGATTTTATGCTGTTTGACTAAACGAGATAACTCTTACTAGTTAAATGACAGGAATGAGAATTTTTGCGAAGAAATGGTTAAAATAAATATGTGAGTTGATGTAATTAAAACTGTGACTATTGTATATAATAGTTAATTACCATAACAAATCTAAAGTAGTTTAGGCTATTGTACATATAAGACACATTGAATATATTTAAATTAAATGGTAAGAATACAACTAAATACAATAATTCATTTTTATATCTGATACAAATGATAATTTGAATTATTGATATTCCGGACAGTACTTTTAGAACTTAGTTCGCAGTATAGCTAACATGATCAAGAACACACTAAAATATATTGGTTTGTTGTACTATGTATATGCTCTATGGCCTAATAACCTCAAATCTTTTCCAGTCCTACTTTAATGTTCTAATTTATGGTGTTGCAAGTGAAACCGAGGATATAAAGATACAGGCCCTTTTCCAACGATAAAAGTAATTTTGTAATAGATCTGAATATTATTTTGCTTATACCGAAAAATTTGATAAGAATTTTATTTTGATAAGTCGACAGGTATTGTCAACAATATTTCTAATTCTATTAAAATAATAGTGGTTTTCGATTTCTTTAGAAAAAAAATTATAGTATAACAGTACCGTTCTATAGAAATGGAAAAACCAACATACACACCAAACATGCAAAACAAACATAGTGTGTACATAATAGGTTATCTTAAAAATGAACAAAAGAGTAAATAGTTAAAAATGCGTTAGTTTTTGGAATTAGTTTTAAAAGTAATATTTTCGATTTGTTGATAGTTTCGTGAATCAGTAATAGTTTTTCAATAAAAATACATATTCTTCTTTATAGTTCAATTCAAAATTCATTCGCTACACATATTGTTCCACAACGTATTGTTAAAATTTTGCAAACTATACATTATTTTTATTAGTTTACTTTCTATCAGATGTATACGATTCCTTTATAGTCAATCGGATGAGTTTAATTTTCTATCGAACAATTTTCTAGTTCACGACTTATATATTTAAACTATAAGTAACAACTTATAGTGCCAACCATACACATTTAGATAGAAATAGAACAGATCAACAAAATACATGGCAAGTGCTATATCAAGCACCTTATGGTAGATGTAGAGTGAGCCGGCGATATTATGCATCAGTGTGGAATATTTTTAATTGTTTACGTCACCGATGTCGCTCGATTATTATTTTGGCGTTGTCCAGTAATGATATGTATACTGATTAGTTGTTTAATTGTTTTAAAAAACTGAAAACTAAAACATAATATAGTTAAAGTTCCTGGGATGTGTCATTACATAAAAAAGAAATATGTCTTATAATTTAACATAAATTATTATCGACCGTAACAATAAACTTTTTATGGTGATTCCTTTGCATTGCTCTCTTATATATTGATATTCCATTTATGGGAGTACTAAGAAACGACTTTTTTTTATATATCAAACAGCACATAGATCATAAGAGTATATAAAATCATAAGATTTGTTCAATTATCTTAATCATTAATGTTTTAAATGGTTGTTATATTTTTAATGAATCAACAAATTTGGTTTATTTAATTCTGAGTAGTAGTTCATGCTGCTTGCTATATGCATAAAATTGATCATGTAGATTGGAACAGTAGTAATTAATTGCATTTAAGATTAAAAAAAATAATTATAAAAAAAAGGATTTAATTTTTTATTGAATTTTAATTGGATATATTTTATGAGTCTACGAGTAGTATTCTTTTCTTTTATATTGATTTCTATTTAAAAATGAATATATGTATGTCTAGTAAACACATACTTACTCGAATGCATATATTATATAAAAACCTGTGCATTTACAACAAATACAGATAAACATGTTTTCTTGTTTTGTATTATGTACTTAATTGTAATGCGTAAACGTTATCGCGCTTGTTTTATTGGAAAATTAAGAAATTTGTTAAGTTAGTAATTGGGAGTTTTTGTGCACGCCATCCACATTCGAATATGGTAAGTGGTTGTATAGTTTTATGTTTTGTGGAATAGTTATAATACATTTTATGGATGAGGTACAAATTTAGTCATTTGATGTTCATCAGGACGATATTATTTCAAGTAAAGATAATTAGTTATGAGTATGATATGGTGAGATTGATAATCCGTGATATGGTTTTAATTTTTTATTAGCATATAAGTATTAATTGAACGTGAAATTTGTCATTTTACACACCAACCAATTTCAATAAAATATTGTTTCGGCGGCGATTAGGATACTATCGAAACAAATGCATTATCACATTATTTCATACCCAAATATTTGTACTAAAATAAATCTAAACCACAAATCTCTATTTTCCATAAATTTCTATTTGCTAGTCGCGACACATAAAAACACATTCCAACTGAAAAACCAGCAAAACATAATTCAATCTTTTGTGAACTAAAACAGACAATTTTCACTATACAAAAACCTAAAAATGTAATATTGTAACCGCACCACATAAAATATATCGTGTAGCATATACAAAAAAAGTGAAAATTTGTTTATTTCACCATAAATAGTTTGTATGCATACATAAATAATAATAATTTTTCATAAATGATGAAAATTAATTTATAATCGGTGGTTTATGTTGTGGTTTTATACCGCAAAGGTCTGGTTTATTGCGATAAGTAGGTAGGTCTCTAAAATATTGAGTACGACAATTTTTTCTTGTACCATACGAATGGAAAATGTATTTTTAGTTTCAATATAACTTAGCAAAATACTGAATTTACATAAAAAATTTGCGTTTATTCGATCATTGAATGTCATTTCGCGGGTATGTATCTTCATAATACATTTTATGTTTCTTGTTTTAATTTATTGATCAATTTTATCGTAAGTCGCACGAATTTTACTTTTTTTGCTTGTTTTGTCTTCATTTCATTTGATTTTCAAATCTCATTTGATTTTTGGCTAAAAAAAGAAGAAACACAGGAGTAAACATAAATTGTACAGTGGGTAAAAATAAGACGAGTAATAATCAATACTGTCATATGGCGAATCATATGATTTTATTTAAAATTTCAATTTAATTTCACGGTAGACTGTGTTTACAGACTAATGATTGAGGCACATAAGATTCGTTTCGTTCCGACTACGGTTGCCAACTCAATCATTTTGACCTTGAATCTCAGGATTTGGTGCAATAAACCACAAACCTTAATTTTTCATTATTTATATCGCCCAGAAAAATATAAAATATATGCAGTTTTTATACAAGAATATATAAACTCTAATTTATAAGCTATAATGCTAATATATATATATATATATATATATATATATATATATATATATATATATATATATATATATATATATATATATATATATATATATATATATATATATATATATATATATATATATATATATATATATATATATATATATATATATATATATATATATATATATATATATATATATAAAGTAATCATAAATGTGTTTAACTCAATCAATTCATGTGTGTGTGTGTGTGTGTGTGTGTGTGTGTGTGTGTGTGTGTGTGTGTGTGTGTGTGTGTGTGTGTGTGTGTTTACAAATGTGTATTAACGTAAATTAACGTGAGGAATTCCAAACAAAAAAGAAAAGTAAATACCTAAAAATATAAAAAGGATTACGAGAAATTAATTGACGTGATTTTATTATATCCAGAACTATACGATGGCAATTTATTGGAAACACCACCAGTTAGCGAAAAATATGACCTGTCAAATAAAAAATGTAAATAAACGAATCGAAAACTATATTTATTTATTTATTTATTATGTTTAAAATTCTCCAGGACTTATTACATTAGTAGAAAATTAAATTTTACTACATCTCATATGCCATTTTAATATGCTCATATGTAGACATACATATGCCTACCTATTTAAAAACGAATCTATTTGGAACGAAACGAATCTTATGTGCCTCGACCTTAAATCAATCGTTACCGCGTAGCTATATGGTCATTGATGGTGACACCTTCATATCGGGACTTTTACTAGTATTATTTATAATATATAAATAAAGATAGAAGCAGATCTTAAATTCTATTGAGACAACCTATTCTATTTTACAAGAACTCTAGTATCATCACAATTATCACAATAATTTGCATTGTGATACTTTAGTCGAACTGCGACAGATATTAGGGCACCCAATTCCGGAATGCGGAATTCCGGTTCATTTTTTAATTTCTATTATTTCGTAATTAAAAACCCTAATTCCGGAATTAATGAATTTCTATTTTTTATAGTCGATATCCCAATTTAACATGACTATTTGGAATTTAATTTTTATTATTTTATTAAAAATAAAATTTTTATTTTAAAGATTTTGTTTATAATAGTAATCAAAACCAAATTGATAAAGACATTGGTATAGAATAGATGAATCTGGTGAAGGTATGTTCGAACTTGATGATGAAGATTCGGATGTAGGATTTGAAGTGTGTCCAGAAAATGATAATTTAACTACGCAGAACTCTCTGATGATTTCTGTATCATAGGTATTATAGAAAAAGTGAGTACTGGTTACAAAACGGTTAAGTTAATTGACGGCGGCACACTGAAAAAAGCGTCTAAGGTAGATCACCATAAGGTGAATCAATTAACCTGTAATTAGAAACGCTTAATGAAGCAAAATAAAACACAATAGATTTTGAGTGGCATGAAGGCTAAATGCACAATATATTTTCAGTCGAAGGTCAGTTATGATATATAATCTGTTCACCACAAAAAAAAAATCCGAATATGATCCCATCAATATTACTTCATCGGTCAGACTTTAAACTTTTTTTATTTAAGCCCGGTCTAATTGAGATCTAATGATCGAATCTAATATCTAATACAATTTGCGGTTTTAAAGATGTCGAAGGTCAATTACGAAAGCACACAGTTTTTTCTTTATAATTTAGTTTACTTTTGCTCGGATGATTATGTTTGTATCTCTTCCGTTTATTCATAAATTTTCGCGCATTACAAAACATAATTAATCATTGGGTATACCTTGAATTAAAATATTATAATAGTTTATAACAACAACATATTATGGTTTGGTAATATTCGGAAAAAAAGAACATAAAATTATACATTATCGCATCATTAAGCACACCATCATCAGGTTGATATCCCATCATCGAACACAATGAACCAATACAGTAGAATTCGAGTTGTATTTTAAAAGTGCTATGCTTTTTCAAAAAAATGTTGCAGATACCTGATAGCATCACAATTTATTATTATTCTTTAAAAACATAGATTCATCTTGAAACGATTATTGGTAAATATTTTCGGACAAAAAATTTTTACATTGTTGAATTATAATTTGGTATGGTTAAGGTTTATTGGGTCATTATTCGATTTTTTGCACAGCAGACACAGTGACACCATGGAGTAGAGGAAGACTTGGCTAATTCTGGTTGTCCAGAACTATACATATAGTCCTCAAGAGCTAATCTGATGTAATGGGATTGGTAACCGTTTGCATTATTATTATTATTGGGTTTATAATATACATACTTACTTGCACATAATTCTAGGGTTTATAGATGTACCAAATGGATGAGCATGAATTTTATTATAAAGAAAGTATACGTTTTTCTGCTTTATTTCCGATCGTAAAATGTTTAATCGAATCTACTTGTTAATTGATTTTAATTGTTTGCTTACCAAAGTAAAACCATTACAATTTACAACACACAAGAGGTCAATAGCATAAACAAATTGATTATATTACCGTTGAATATATTTTTTCGAATCCCGCGATAGATTTCTCATCGTTTTTTCAAGCTATTAAATAATAATCGATTAACAAACTCAAAACCATCAATTACTTGACAACTAGAGGAGAATTTATTGAATGACCCTCAGATTACACGAATAAACGTTGAAATTCATGCATACCACAACACATCACATACCCTAAAATCGATTGACAAATAATTTCATGCCAATCAAATTTGTCATGTTGCACGCTCGCTATTATAATTATTTATATAATCGAACGAACATTATGTACGAATCGCAATTAATTAATGATATTTATGCAAGACGCCAGATAACCATAATTGAACATTCAACATATCATAATTAAAAATTAACAGTTGTATATGCTAATGATCAGCTAATGGCTTATCTTTTATTATGTCAACATCTGTTTATCTCAATTATCTCGATAACCGAGAAAGTTAAAGGTAACTTAGAAATGAGTTTTACCCCCTTTTTCAGTCAGTTTCGATAACGAAATCTTTGTGTGTTGAAACTATATAAAAATACATAACCATGCAATAAAAATGCTAATGCTTTCAACAAAATTTAAAATTCTTTAAAATTAAAATACACAGTGGCTAATTTATTTAAATCAAATCTGATTTCACTTCTATTTTTAATTGTACAATGTTGCTGTGTGTACATATCTACGATTTTCAAATTGATTTAGAGTCCGCATGCATGATGAAGAAAATTCGTAAGGTTGAAACATAAATCGCCAAATACCAGAAGTGAGAAGGTGGGAACTGTTTTGCTGTAGATTTAGTAGGTGTTACTTGATTTCAGATTGGTCGTGTTTTTATAGCGGAAATTAATTAATTTAGTTGACTTTTAATCGTTAAGCAAATAAAATATTGATTAGAAAATATTTTGTTGGGTATTGTTACGAATTTACTTATTTTTTGATGTCTCGTGTTGAAAAAGTTCGTATACATTTTGATATATGTATATATATACTGGTATATATTTCAATTAGAATGGTATTGAAACAGATTTACACATCTTCTTAGCACATAATATTATAAATTATTATCTAACTTAGTTGAGAAATTATCGTAATATTCGACTGAAAGAAATATCGTAGCGAAATCGGTGGCAAAGGTGTGATGTACTTTATTTATCACGTCTCAAGTGGGAAGATTAAAATCGTTATATAGGTATATATTACGCACATATTCTTTATTATTTACCTTTTGAAGAGTATTTTACTTTTGATAAGATAATTTTTTAGTTTTGATTATAAAAAATCACTAAACGATGTACATAGTTGATGTTTCGTATAATGGTTTGAGTGAAAATTTGTCTGCTTTACAACTTACATAAATATTAAAATGCGAGGCATATTTCAAATCTAGAACTTATGATTGGTAATTTCCGAGCTTAATTTACTTAAACCGAATTAACTTTAACAATTAACTTATCTATATTCATCAATTTGATTTTTTTTATTTGAGATGCTGATATTTGTTAAAAAAAAGTAGGTACGTTAAACTGCATACGTATCATTTTGGTTTTTGGAAATTTTGCATAGGTTCTGTAATGAATTTTATTAAGTGCTTGGCTTAAATAAATCAACTCCTCGTGTCTTTTTTCAGAAAATTAATTTTTCAAAAATTGAAAAAAATTCAACAATTAAATTCATACATTAACGTGGAATATAAAATTAATACGTATGTAAACTTGCTGTGCATCACAGTATGAATTTTAACAGCCATCCTATCAGTAAAAATTATATCACTAGCTTCATGAAATAAAGCCTCAGGTGGTATTTAAAATTATTATCACGTCTTCAGGTCGGTTATAAGATTCTTGAGTGTGTAACACTTTATGTAACACTTTTTGGGAAACCGTAACGTTGTCTTTTGTGACAATTATTGCTCGTGGTAATTTAAAAGTTCTGTTTTTTACTAAATGAAACGGTAGGTCTGAGCAAATCTTTCTACATAATCTATATTGTAATATTGTTTTAAAAATAACATCGTTATACGTGCAGGATATTGTACAATATAAGGTTCTATTAGAGAAAACGAATTTATTTTGGGGAACTTTTTATTTTCAGTTTTGTTTTGTTTTAGAATCATTACTAATGGGAGTTCCAATTACATAGACGAAACGGAACGGAACATTTTGGTTAAGGCTTAAAAGGTAAAAAATATATTTTGTCCGCTTAACTTCGACAAAATAATAAAATACAATCTGATAAATCTATTTTGTTTTACACAGTTCTGTTCGGCCACATGTGTCAGAACGAATAAGAATATGCAATTAATCGATCTCCATTTTATTTCATATATGTTGAAGACGTTGTTGAGGAATAAGTAACGTGTTTAAAAAATTGTGTGAGTGTCATAACCTTGAAGCTTCCAATATATATTTAACTTCGTTCTTTAAATTGTCTAAGGGATCCAAATCAGATCTATGTGTGCTTTTGTTAAAATGTTAAAGGAATCTAATTGTAAGTTTGCAATGGTTAAGCGATCCTACTTTCCACTATATTTCTTTTTTTTTTAAATTTATAAACAAAATGACTTAATAAAAAAATTGATTTCCTAATAAAATAAGAACTAAAAAATAGTATCCTATTTTTACAAACCGCGAATGAATTATCTAAGAAATCTGTTAAAATGTATATACGATAGTATCAATTTACAAAGTAAACCGAAATGGCGCCAGTAGATCAGGAAATTTTTAAAAATTTATAATATAAAAATATTTAAATAATTAATTTGCCTTTACCAAATACGAAAAGTAAAAGTTTATAACATTTTTTGTGGACTTTGTTATGAAGCTCATTTTTAATAAGACTGTCTCAAACCATCATAAATATGACACATTCCACCCATCAAATCGATAAATTAGTAATAGAAATTATTTATGTTTGTTTCTAAAATCAAATTAGGAATTTTGTTGTTTTGTATTTTGTTTGATATCATCACAAGCATAATCACTATTATCTTACGCTTGTCCATCATGTAATAATTCATTAAGCTCAATATAAAAAAAAATCTTTTGTTTTTTGCGGAATTAAAATAAATTTCACTTTTTAACATTTTTGATTTATAAATATATATGTAAAATAAATATTTGGTTATTTATACAACATGTAATGATTAATTGATGATGACTTACCAAGCATCACGCGGATCTGGAAGACTGCGATGGACCGATATTAAATCGGATGCATATTGATTAAATGCGTTATTTACCCAACCATCATCAACCAATTTTTTTATTTCGGATGTCATGTTGGTGGGTAAGACGACGGGTCGGCCCATTTCACCAGGGCTATCCGGAGAATTGGCTTCAGGTGCTTGTAAAAATCCTTTACCTATAAATACATAAAAAAAAATTGTTCGTGTTTAATGATGCAACTAAACGAGTGAATGTAGAATAATTTATGGTTCAAGTATATTTTTGAGGTTCTTGATTTTGTAACTTGATTACCTCCAAAATATATAAATATAAGATGAAATTTTATCAAAAGTATTTCAAGGTTATTCAATAAATATGGGTACAAAAAAAAATTGAAACACGGTTATTATATCAAATTGGAGAAGTTCAACCGGTTATTGGTCTCGCGTTAAAATGGTAAAATGAATAAATTCACATTTCACTACAGTCAATTCTTTATTTCATAAACAAAAGAATGATTTTTACTGTAGGCTCTTCTTAGTAAATAAATGCAATTTGTTTTGACAAGGTGCTAACATTTTTTTGTTGTTTTTTTATAGTCTGTGCTATGCTGTAATATTTTTAATATTTACAAGATATTGAAATAAAATTTGGCAATAATCGACCTACATTTGCAGATATGAGTTGAAAATTCAGGGAGCAGGCATAATAATCCATTACCACAAAATAATAAATTTGTATCTGGTCTGAAACCAATAAATTGGTAAATCGTGTAAATTGATTTTCAGAAGTTATATGTAAAACATCTGACCTCGAACAGAAAAAAAATTTTGGAGCAAGAATCATTTTAGTTTCATAAAAAAAATATTTTAATTTAATTTAATATTTAATCATTTAGTTTAATAAATCTTCGTTTTACCTATAGATAGTCTAACGTTTTAATAATAGAAGTTTTTTTCAGTGATAGCTTGTTCGGCAGAGCGAACTATAGCAATCTCTTAATCGAAAAACTTTAATATCTTAAAGTTGAATATTTTGTTATTAAACCAAACTGTGATCGTTAGAGCCATGAAGAGTGGTATACTGTGATGGATTCATTTACAAACATCACTTGAAGAGTTGTATCAAAACTTTCATATTATGTACATTAAATTATTTTACATAATTTAGGAATTGACATATATATTTAAGCTCGAGTTATCGAAAGTCACATGAGTTATGCGTTTTAAAGTACTTATAAGAGAGGAAGATATCCTTAGAATACCATCACAGAATGCTTTGCTTGTAGTAGAAAACGATGAAAATGTTGGATCGTTGAGCTGACCACGTGCGCCGTAAACTACCGCCAAAACATTACTGAATTTCTTCTCACTTTAATGTGCATGAGCTTTTAAATTGACACGTGCACCGCGGAGTTGCTTAGAAAACCAATAATTTTTTATGGTACTATACCATAGCCATAAAAGAGTATCGTTTAGAACTCGTTTCTCAGCGACTATCCAACTTGTCAATCAGTTATGTTCAGGCATCTAATACTGTTAGTCAACCCCAAGATTATGATTCATTCTGGAATGATTTGGCTGATATAATGGGATTAATATCAAAACTTGATGTCAGATAATGATTGGTGACTTTAATGCTAAAGTGAACGTTTGATTTACTTTGCAGTCGCATACTAGTTAACATAGTGCATTTCATTATGGCTATAGCTTATTCTGTCTTCATTAAAATATCAACACATTCGCGTGAGATGTCCCGAAAATTTAGCATGTATTAATTTTTAGCAGAGAGTAGCGTGTCATCTAAATTCGGAAATCATATCGATTGATTACCAAATAACAGTAAACGAACAGCGCTACAAAGATATACGATTTAAAGTTTTCCTACAAATCAAAAATCACAGGAAAATGTATATTTACTACATTACTTTTCAACTATATGTAAAGATCTGATAAACAAAGATGATAAAAAATATATTACAAATTAATGCATATAACTAAGGATTTCGCATCAAATGCTAAAACTATCGTGGTATAGCTTATCTTAGCACGGCATTTAAATTAGTGTCTTATATAACATCGAATAAGAACCGGGGAGAGCTTATATGCTTTACTTTAAAAGATCTAGGACTATCTCAAAAATATGTGCGTTATGTAAAATTACAGTCAACGCAATATTGTGCTAGTTGAGAACAGGATATCGAGAGCCTTTGTCATTAAGTATTGCTCTGACCCCGATAAACTTTAGTCTTATGATAGAATTGATATTTCAACAGTTAAACGCTATACAGGACAACATTTTAAAACGTCAGTGCAACTTGGTCCTTGTATATCCAAAGCTTCTAGTATTAAAGTCCAAAAACCGGTAATTACCAAGTTCTTTTCAATCACGAAATTAGATAAAAATCCCTAAAGTCGCTCATGTAAAAGACTGTGAATATACGGTTAGAGTATGTTCAGCGAGCTAAACCATCGTATTAGTGCACTAATCTCGGAGAGAATATATGGTAAATGAAGATATCCGACAAAGTAACAAGGCCACATGCAGCTTTTTGTTCACCGGTCAAAAATTATTATTACATTATGTACGTAGTTACACATTTTTTACCTTTATTGATTTACTACTTGATGATCTACTCACTTACATCTTCTAGTCTTTCGAAACATTTATATACAAAAAAAAAATCTTTAAATTCCAGTAACATCTTGCAAATACCATAAGACCAATAAAAACAAAAAACCTAATTATCTTATGTAATCTAATCTTTACGAAAAGTACGCAAGCCAGCAAAAAAAAATAAACATGACAAGACTAAAAATAAGTAGAAATAAATTAAAAATTTGCATAAATTAGAATTTCGTTATCATCACAACATTAGACAATTATTATTAACCTATACAGACGAACGATAAGACGATAATACATACAGACATACTCGCCATCATCATTAAAAATATAAAATTAAATATTTTGAAATTTTGATCGATATATAAGGTCTCTAATTAATTAGTCTAGAATGTTAATTATATATTTTGATTTGATGATAAAACATTTTCAAGTTTATCGAACTTAAAGAAAAACACATTGCTAAAGCCCGAAATTGGCGATTGTTGTCATGATTCATTGTCACAATGAAAGAACGATGGAATTTGGTTTGTGTTGTGTGTGGGATTTATGGATTTATTGTTGTTGGTAAGTGGATATTTTTGAATTACTTTTGCTGTTAGTATACTGTTGACTTGTTCGTAAATGCAAATGACAGAAATTTTTACGAACTTTACTGTTTTTTATTACAATAATTACGAATGAACGAAAAGGCTGAATCATAAGATGGTATTTCATTCTCGTTTAACTGATAAGTCTCAAAATTACTGTAGTTAAACGAGATTTTTATAGTTCAGATTCTTGTTTGCCAAGTAAAGGTCAATCGATGGTTAAAAAAATCTATAGCAAATAGTTCAAAATCTATTGAAAGAAATAAGGTAAGTGCGGACTTAAAATGGATTAATTTAAAAATAAATTTTCTAGCAAAATGTGACTAAGGAATTTAAAATCGAACTTTTAATATTATTAAATATTTCAATGAAATCAAAAAACCAGACAAGAGGTTGAACTATTTAAATAATTTTTAACCTAAAATTAATATAGTTTAATACTAAAACATATTGCTAAAAAATCTAAGGCCAGAAAATTTTAAAGACAATGTTATATGCTAGTAAACAATTTCACTTGTTAAGAGAGTTCAACCAGCGCAAAGTTCTAAATCATCGAAGTGCTGAATCATAGTTTTCGGTAGCAATTTTATTGGTAATTTCAAATCGAATGTCCATAATTAAAGTAGGCGTTCTTTTTCAAGATGTCTACAGAATATTGAACGAAAAACATACATTTCATATTCCAGTTTAGAAGCACACGAAGAAAATATGAAAAACGAGAAAATATTTATTATTATTTTTAGTAACTATTTAATATACTATTATTTTTACTCCTTTGTCAATTTCCAAAGTTAGACACTAAATATATATTAATGTTTTAAATACATTATTACTTTTAGAAAACTGTTTTCTATTTCACTTACCCCCAAAACCCACTAAAGAAGTGTCACATCTAACAATTGCGGTGACTCGCATTATATTTTACAAATCGAAAAAAAAATCAACTTTACTTAATTCTATATAACATCCCAGACCTCAATTTATTACTGACGAAGGCTAACTAAAAATCTAAAAATGAATTATCCATATATGAATTTATGATTATCTATATATTTTCTAGTAATCAAGTACCTTATATACACAATTTTAACCCATAATTGAATTTCACGCTCGAATAAGGACATGTAAGAAAATGTAAAACCCCCCTGGTACATTCCCTTCGTCAAATGTTTATATCGAGTTATAAAAAAAACTATTAATAGAGGTAGATACAGGTATATATATGTATAAATAGTTAAAATTTTAGTTTACTACACAAAATTAGATTTTGTGGTTTTTCGAAATTAAGCATTTTCATTGTATGTGCGTGTACTAGTATTATGTTGTGGCCTATTGTGGCTTGGTTTCGTTTGATCTTCTGTTAAACGAATAATTTTAACCTAACCTTGATGTGTTGATTTAAATTATAAAGTGTTCGATTAATCATAATCTTCAATGTCGTATTTAAATTTGGCATGAATCAAATTCAAATCAATTGTAAAATTTTCGTCTACGTACAATCACTTTTAGCGCGTAATTTAAATTAAATTACAATAATAATCATAGCAGTTCGTAATTCTGATCATGACTAATGCTGATGATGATATTATGTGCATGGAATTTTTGTGTGCTCATTATTGAAAGTAAAAGTAAATAATTATCACCACTGCTTAATATTATTTTCTTTTATGTTTTTGCAAGATTTAATTTTTAAGTCGCGAATTAAAAATATGTGTAAGAAAACGAAAAAGAAAACGTAGAAACAACGGATGCAATATTATTTTTATAAGAAGATCAACAACCAATTGCTTTACCGTTTTCTGCTTTTTTTTCTTTCTATACTGGTTAATAATAATACAAATAATCGTGATGATCATGATCTTCAAAATTAATGATCAATATTTTCAATAAAAAAATATTATATCGCGAACAAATACACTTTAATTTAACCGTGCATCTTCTTATATTTCTTATCGAATATTTCGATGACTGTTACTAATGTAATTTTGCACCACAAAAAACTGTTTTCCAAGATCAGAATATCAAACAGCAGCATCATTTTAGTAAAAAAACTTGTTTTAAATTAATGTGAAATGATTGGAAGTTAATTATATGTGCTTAAACAAGTTTCTGTTAAAATTGGAATTAACAATGTACCCTATACTAGCGACAAATACCAAATACATATATGTGTAATAGGATTTACTATATACAACCACCATAGTGCTAAGTATAAATAAAATACAAATTAAACGATGTTGTTAATGTTCTATATAGGTAGTCTGTACCATAGAACAACATAAATTAAAAAAATGTATGGTTCTTTTCGTGTGAAAGAGATTAAAAGCTTTTCAGTGGGGTTTATGGTAGAATAGATTTCAAGAAAGTAAATACAATATGTGTTATATTTAAGAGACGTGTTATACGAAGCTTAAGGCTTTCCTGACATATGACCAACATGTTAAATTAGACTTTGTGTAAAATTCAAGATATTATTCTTCATTATAGACAAATTTTTGTAATATAACTATATAGGATTTGACTATTTATCAATAATACATGTGGCGGTAGGTAATTTATATAATTTCTACGAAATTACTATTTGCTTACCAGATCTCCGTTTAAACGTTTCTAAAATTATAAAATCATAAACTGTATACGGTGGCTAAGTTGTGTGTAATCAAGCCTAAAGTGGACTGACTACCTTTAATTTGTGAGCTGTGATGTTAAAACACTAGAATGGTCAACTAATTGGTATATGTTGATAATTGTCGTGTAGCCAACAAAAAAAAACCTAACTTTGGTAATTTCAAAATCATCATTGTCAAAAGTTAGTTAGTTTAAATGTAACTTAAATCGATTATTTTTTGAATACGCATAATCTTTAATTAAATTATAAAAGGTAATAAAATTTTAATACAGCCTTATCGCTGGCAATTCACTCGCTCAACAGGATAACCTACGTACCGAAAAAAAAGTTACATTTTATAGACAATATTATATTATAAATTCCAATGTTCTGTACTCGAATCTATATAGGGATAATAAATAAAATATTTTCCGTTTTATTATACACATCTTAACCACACCAGGGATCCTATATCCCGTACTCCACTCCTTCATGTGTAATATACAATATAAAGAAGATGAAGGAATATAAAAAAGTGTATATTTATGTAGCAAGAAAGTAAAATTTTATATATATATATATATATATATATATATATATATATATATATATATATATATATATATATATATATATATATATATACATCATTCTTTCAATTTAAATGTGAAACCTACAGCATCTCTAAATGATGTTAAATCCTTTTATTTTTTGTCCTTCCTACATGTGTGTAGCCGCATATATGTTCCACAGCACACAAGACATAAGGCAAAATGAGCATTTTGTAGTGTTTGAAACAAATAAATATTCATATTAAAATCAATACCAATTTTCATAAATATTAATGTTCACTTAATCAAATTGAATTGCCCTAAAATCATCTTTTATGCTGTGTGTATACACTCGTCGAGTGTAACCTTTTTTAAAGCATTAAAATATAAGTTGGTGTGTGTGGGTGCGTGTGTGTACACTTTAAGGGTTGAGGTTAGCCTCATTTTGGTTATATTCTAATCAAAAAATATACATACACGTGCTAATGATATTTTTATCACTTGAAATTATGGTCAGTAGTATGGTTAACTAATAAGGGAAACAAGAAATTTTCCAGGTTATTTCCGATAAGTTATTGATCTACTTAGTTATTATACTATGTATTTGTGAAATACATAGTAAAGGTATAAAAATTTGAAAATCGATATTAACAGAAATAGCCAGTTTTTCAATAGAAAAGTTAATTTCTTAGAAACTTTTCCAATTAGTTAATATTTTAACGTAATCTCCTAATTATCTTTTTATTAATTTAAATAAACTATTTACAAAAATATTTTCAGTTGGTCCAAAAAATAATCGGTTACAGCATTCGTCACCTAACAATTTACTTTTATTTTTCAAAAGTAAAAGATGATTTAATCAGTAATTGCTTAACAAATTAAATAATGACAGCAGTATTGATTATTCACTTTGGAAAGCAGGCCAGAGATGGGTTCGAAATAATGAAGATAAATTTCAAAAAATTGTGGAACAAATCAAATAATATTCCAATCACATACCGACTAAGCCTTAGAAACTTAAATAATATTGGTAGAAGCTATGAAAATGAAAGTGAAGAAATCTATACCGACTTCACCAAAATAAAGTATGCGTGAGGTTTAATTCAATATAAATGCGAAAAAACAGATTTTGCTGTAGCTTTTTACGTCTAACCTCTTTAGGAAAATACTGAATAAAAGGATGAATCCGATAATCGAGGGGAATAATTTAATCCCTAATCATCAGTTCTGGTTTCGCATTTAAGCAAAAAAAAGTTTACTAATTGATATTTTTAAACGTTTAGCAAGCTGTTGACAAAGTTTGGCATAAGGGGCTTAATCATAAGTTATGAAATATCTAACCAATACATTTTGACATTTTTAGATTAGATTTTTCTTAAATTCTTCAGATTTCAAAATTTCTTACTAACAAAATTAAACCAAAGTTTTACTGAAACGGTTTAAAGGGCAAAAAATTAAGAAATTTTCAGACCAAAAGTTCGGCTATGATATTAAAAAAATTTACATTGAAAAATTTGATTGAAGTTTTGCAACGGCCTATTTTCACTACAACGAAATGTTTTTGTACTATATGGATCCCAATCAGTATCCTATAGTTACTTATAGTTATTTTAGGTATGAACAAACCAATTTTCCGGTATCAAGAATCCAACTATTAGTTATATATGAATCCGTTTTACAAACCAATTTTCTAATTTTCGGAGAGCAGCCTAAGTAATGGAAATAAATTATTTAAATATTATTTTTTTTAAGGTAAAAAAAATAAATAAATAAAATAAAATAAATCATTTCTGTAACTCATACTAAAATGAATCTCATTAATATCGGCACAAAAGTGGAACTATTTCATATCCGATTGATATTTTTATGTTTGATATTGACTTAAAGCGATAACAATTTCTTTACATTGTGCAACGCTGAATGTTCAACATACTTTATTTTCACCTAAGCAGATTAATTAAATTAACCAATCTCAAAACTAATTTAAAATTTTAACCATTTTGGTCTTTCATTTCATTATTTAATTTCTTTTAGTTTTGCTTGGTTCACATAAATATGGCTGCGAATGAAATTATCTCAAACGTCTAAACAAGTAATTCACTGTTTTTTAATTAATTAAGAAAATATTTATATTTTTCGAATATTAAATGGGTAAATCTCTACACTTTTTAGGTTTTGTATACGAAAAGTTGTAAAATGAACAAAATAAGTAAATTTTGTTTTAGCATTTTACCTAAATTGTTTTGATAAGGATAGTTTCCCAACAAGAGACAAGAGTAAAGGCAATTTAATAATCCTAAAGGTAAAATTTGTGTTGGAAAATTTTAAGAACCAATAAATAATTTAAATAGAATAATTTTACAAATAATAATTGAAAAACTTTTATTTAATTTTTATTGCAGTAAAAATAGCAAATTAAATGTCTTGGTACAAATTAATAATGTATAAACATTTTTTAATACTGTTAAATTTTTAGGACATTCAACGTAGACTGCTAGAATTTTTTTTTAGCTTCTAAGAATTTATGATTTGTATAGTTATTCTTTTATTGAAAAAAATATTTATTAAAAGAAAACTTAACTTTTAATAAATTTTATTTAATACATTTAATAAGTAAATATCTATTGGTGTTGTCACGTAAGTGATGCATAATACAAAAAATATATTTGAAGTTGTAGATTTTGCTTGAAAGCTGGTAGTAATAGTTTTTTTTTAAATTAAGAATGAATTCAACCAAGAAACAAACCGCATAAGCGAAAAACTACCACTATGCGATTTTATATATAAAAATCAAATATTCTTTTAATTTTCAAATTCTTTTTTTTTTTTATTTGATTTCAAAACTAATATGAAACATAAAAGTATTATGTTAACTCTAAAATTGAAATAATTAAAAAATGAGTTTGAAGAACTAAAATTACCGTCAAATAACTCCGATGAGTATAGCACATCTGGCGACGATTTATTTTAAAGTAAACAACCAAACAATAATTTTAGCTGATCAGTTTTTACGATTGTGCGTTATGCCAACGGAATTTATTTCGATAGCAATTTTCATTTGAGTTTTTGGAGATTTTCCTTTGTGCAATTTTTGATTGCATTCCATGAAAAATTATAATTTCTTTTATTATAGTATAAACCAGATGTTCAAGACAATTACGGCTATTAAAACATATTCGATTTTTACAGGCTATTGTAATCATTCTTACCACGATCATTCAGTCGGGACATACAGATATTATCTGCATAAGAATTGAAGGTTCAACATATAATATGTTGTTCTGACTTGAGGGGTTCGACTTTTACGAAAGATTAATTTTAACATGCGATTAAGGAGTACTAGAAGGAGCTTTCGATAGCTTGTTCTTATTTTCAATATATAACATTGTAACTGCACCGCGGCCCCTTTTATTGTGTTAAGGTTAAATTTTATTATAACCAGATTTTGGGTATCTATTTTGTTTTCTTTATCTTTATAAATACAGTAATAAATTTATAATCATTGCCTATGAATATGGTAGGTGAACTACTAAATCATGTTTTACCCATTGTTGGGTTGCAAGTGCGAATCGAAGTACCAACAAAACCACTTGTGAGAATGAATTTTTCAAAGGTAGATAATAATAATATAGATAATATCGACAATTATCTTTTTTCATATCAATTATCATAATAAGTTAATTTTCTAATTACCCACCCATTAAATATACATTCAGGTCAAATAATTATTATTAGTTCACGAACAGCTTATAGGTTAATTACAAGTTTATAATAAGTTGAAAAATTACAAAATTTCAAAATAAAGAAAACTATATTTTTCTTTGTCATATTATATACAATAATATCGATTAATTATCCTAAAAACTTATTTAATTATAAGACGTTTTCACCCTGAAATAATGTATGGATATATATATATATATATATATATATATATATATATATATATATATATATATATATATATATTTGTATAGCATTGCAGCAACAACCATATTCCCAAAATAATTTTCTAACTACACCACAATTTTTACATTCAAGCAATAAACAAAAATTAAATTTTTTCCATTCTAATAATTTTACTAATAATTAAGTTTTACGATTAAATTTTAATTGCTTCAATGTGCCCTGAAAGCTTATCATATCAGAGTATTCTGTCTGTAACTAAAGAAAACCTTCTAGCAATGTATCATTGCTTTCATATTTTGTCGTATACTCGTATACAGCCCAAAACTACTTGCTTGAGTGATCCTAATATTTGAATATATATATATATATATATATATATATATATATATATATATATATATATATATATATATATATATATATATATATATATATATATATATATATATATATATATATATATATATATATATATATATATATATATATATAAATATATATATATATATATATATATATATATATATATATATATATATATATATATATATATATATATATATATATATATATATATATATATATATATATATATATATATATAATATACACATGTATACAATATTATTTCTAACAATATATATACAATGATACAAAAAAATTAAAATATATATTTTATTTTATTTAATTAAATTTTATGAAATTTATAAAATATTTATTTTTCATTTTACTTGAAATTAAATTATGATGTAATATTACACGGTACTCGCACGTATATGATGTGGTGAGGTTTCGATTTAATATTTTTGATTTTAAAATTGTAATTTTTGGAATACATATACATAGTTAACACTACACAACTTGCACACTATGAGGTTATAAACAAGGGTGGGACTGGGTATTGATGCAGAATAGTATTTCTGGGAAATTATTTTTTCATTTTATTTCTAGCAAGGTTTGACATAGAAATATCATAACATTTCTGTTAATACCGAGTTATTTAAAAAGCGTAAGACTGTGTCCGAAACCCATGATAAATATTTGAGAATACAATTTTTTACATTTATTTGAAAACTATTTCCAATTTTTTATCAATAATATTTTATCAATAATACTTATCGATTGAAATATTTCGCCGCCTTATAAGTCAACAATTATTGTCAAAAATTATCATAGCAACTGGCAGTGATAATTTAGCTGTCTTCATTTTCATCAAATAAATGTCAAAAGTTTGTATTCACAAATATTTATCATATGGGTTTCGGACACAGTCTAAATATCGTTTTTTCTTCGACTTTAAAATTTTAAACTGAAATTACAACATGCACAGGTAATGCTAATACTTATTATTAGGGTTTACATTTAATTAATTTTAAATATATAATATTTTAATGTATATTGCAAGTATACGCGCTCATTAGTTTAAGGCTTTTAGTGAATATGTTCAATTTAGTTTTGTTCTTTTTAGAGAAAGCGGGCAAATAGTTTTTGCCAGTAGCATTAGTTTAGATGTGGAACAAGAATCACATCTACCTTGAACATATAAATCAGAGATGAAGAATTCGACTAACGTCAATCAACTAAAATTTATTTTATTTTATAAAATTTGTTTTATAGTAAGATAAAGAAACTGAAAACTCAGCGTAGAATTGGAACGTTGAATATGAAAAATCTGAAACCGCTAAAATAATGTGGCAACTTATCAATTTAGAAAATTTCACCGGAATAAATATTTGATTTCATACGAGGCAGTCAATATTTAATGACAGTTATATCCATACGTGATGTAAATAAGACACATGGAATTATAAATTATATAACAGCGAAAGCAACAGTGGTACGATGGATAACATGTTGGCTAAATACACAATACCGTTTTACTCAAAGAGGGCTATTAACATTTTCGTTGCAACATTTTGGAAGTCACTGCATTAATAACGCATATTTTATATATTTAATTATCTATTGAAGTTGCTGCAGTTAAAAATTGAATTTCGTTTGTTGATACAACATTTTTTAGAATAAAGAAATATTATGCAGACCTAAATATTGATTGAAACATTATGGCGACTCTTCGTTATCGTTTGGAATGATTCTGAAGTAATTTGCTGAATTTCACTGTAGTCGTATAAGTACTAATGATACAGAACGTATCATTGGACGTTCGACCAATTGAGATTACCACACCAGAAATTGTCGGGGACCATCCATGGATATTGGAATGGTGAAATAAAAAACTGTCGAACAATTTAACCGCTAAGTTGTTTTAGAGATCCAGTCAAATGACATTAATTAAACATTTTAAACACATAACTTAAAGTCATTTGACTTGCTATTTAGTGTTTGTACGATTCTGTGTCAATGAAATTGATTATTATCCAGAATTCAATTATGTAAGTAAACTTTGATAATATTTTCTCTTGTCATAAATAATATTCATTTTGAAAGAAAAGTTTTAATTTATGAACTTGTTGTTTAAGAAAATAATTAATAATCAACACTTTCACTATTAAAAATTATAAATTGTTAAAAATTTTATTTTGTAATAAGCCAAGCTGATAATAGCATACATATATTGTAAAATTTTAAACACATATGCATATATTAAAAATGAGTAGTAGATGATGAGATTTAAAATTCCAGCAATAATTTATAGATCTATGTAATTTTCGTGCGTATTAAACATATAGATCGCAACTTGTATTTCAATGGGATCCTTTTTATAGAATTAAGTTTAAACAAATTTTTGTTGGAGAACCAGAACGAGACAAAAAAAAAGCGAATAAGTTCGCCAACTTTTCCAACATAATTTTGTTGTTTGTAAAATCAAAATAATGTTATGATTGGGCTAAATTTATCTAAATAATAATAAATTTTCATAAAAAAATAATAATAATATTGACATGCTAACTAAAGCTGTCTAAGTTTTGTTACAAAACGTAACTATAAAAAGTTGTCAACAAAAATTTGTGTGCAGGAATGCAAATGCTTATTTAGATACTTAATTATGATTAAATGAAAATAAATCCAGCATTGTAGGAATCCAGCGTACGGTGGAGATGTGCTGTCTGATAACTTGTAAGTGACTATTTGAATGACTCTCAAAAAGAAATTTGCTTAATCAATTACCTTTTGTTAAAGTTTGAGGAAAACAATCTTTTTAAGTAATCTGGTGTGTAATTTTAAAATAATCTTACTCCATCAATTCAATCACATACCGCAAAAATACCATCAGATGTCTTACAAAAAATCAATTAACTTTTTTAAATTCTATTGGTTAACTTTAAATTTATAATAAAGTAGAGAAACCACACATGCATCATGTTTTAGAGTTGAAATCGATTGGAAATTCCAAAGGGTTTTTTGACAAAAATTAAAAATAGAATCAACTCCATATTTCCGATAGTACGTAGCACGGCCAACCTGATCGAGCCGGGTAATCTGACATTATTCTTATCTACATAGTGATTAGAGAAAAATTCACGGCGGCTAACAATTAAATACGGCGAAATGCGTCAGATAAAATTGTAGTTTGCTTATTATCTTTTGTTTTAGTGGTAACTTGGTAAGTTCTCATTATCAATCATTTAAATAAATAAAGGGTATGTGATACTCATATGTGGTAAGTTTCAAGCCACGTTTAAAAATAAACTACAACTTATGTTCAATTTTTATATATGTTTGTAATTACTAAATCACTATACAAAGGTTCATAGACGCCACGAAAATAAAGTCAATCTAAAACGTAAATGTAATTTTGTGTTGATCCTTCCAGAGATGTTTTGCTGATTGTGAATACATATATTTATGTATATATATATATATATATATATATATATATATATATATATATATATATTCATATATATATATATATATATATATATATATATATATATATATATTCATATATATATATATATATATATATATATATATATATATATATATATATATATATATATATATATATATATATATATATATATATGTTTATATATATATATATATATATATATATATATATATATATATATATATATATATATATATATATATATATATAAACAGTATATAGGATCTACATATATTTTATTTCGTTTACAAAATTGAATTGAATAATAAGCCGATTGTTATTATTCACATCAAACCATCAATTTCAATGTTTAGTTCTACAGATAGACTCGTTTTTTATATGCGCGTATATCCAATTAAAATGGATAAAATGCGATTTTGTCGTTTTGTTACAGTTTTGTCGATTTTTATCCGTTTTGGCATTTAACAACTCATTAATTAATTTACGTTCGAGAACATTTTATTCTTGTCCGGAGTTAATATTGACAGGCGTATTTTGTTACGGCTGCTTTAATACGAATATTATATACATAAAACATAATTCGTATATAGTAATGAGATATGTAACCGCACTTTAATTATGTGGAAAAAGTCAAATATTGCTAAAATCATGTCAGTTTTACTAAATAACTTTTATATATGTATAAAGAAGTACATATATCTGACTATAAGAGTAACCAACGAGACTCCCATCAATTTCCGTCAAACATTTTTTATAATATATCAGTTTATAATATATATGTTGTTACATGTGTGTTATCATAAAGCGTATAAAATTCGTATCGCACCATTTTTTTTATTATCATTGTTTATTTCGGTACTATGTACTACGAATCCACAGTCTTCTCACATATGATTCCCGGCAATTTTTCTATATTTTTATTTATTTTTTTTTTGGTACAACCTCTAATCGAATCTTTTTAGATTAAAAATTTTCCTTCATTTTGTCTTCAAAAAAAAATTATTTCCCATACATATATGAAAAATAAAAATATTTTGATTGAGATGAGGTTTTATCATGAATTTGATTGAAGTTACTCGTCGAGTTCTTTTTTTCATTTTTTTTAGTACTGACATTGATGTAATGATTGGATTGTATATTGATTTGATTGATAAATCGTTCGAGTAGTATATAAATTCAATAATTTTTGCTTTTATGTTTGACAACAAAATTCTCTTCCAGCTATACATATGTATACATATCTGTAATTTGCTCTACACACATAATGTATGTCGTTGATGATATTAAAAAATGAAAATTCGAAAAAATTTAACAGCGACAACATTGATGATAACAGAGGAAATTATAATTTTACTCAATTTCTTTGGATTTTTGTGTTTATACTTTTGAAATTTTGAATTTGTTATTTTTGTTTGAAGAAGAGGTTGAGACGAATAAAGATATTTTCGAAATATTTTCTCTTTTTTCTACAACACAAGTAGTCATTTCTCACTGAACTTTTCCATTACACTCAAAAACTATTGTGATTGTCGTTGAATCAATGAAAATATACGTTCTAAATGGGCCGAATAAACGTTTTTCTTTTGTACCAGATTTCCAAAATTAATTTTAAAAGTTTTGGTAAATAAACAACTGCCAAAAAATATTTTGTTTTGTTTATAGCCTATATAATAAATTTTACCAAAAATTAATAAATAAATAAATAAAAACTACAGAAAACTCATCAGGACAAATTTGCAAATAATGTCATGGGACACATTTATATACTACCAAATTAGATACAATTTTGAATAATTTTTAAAAAGTATAAGTTTTACTAAAGAAATAATTTTATTTTTGTTTCGAAAACAAGTACAAGTATCAATTTTAACAATAGTTTAAAATATTTGTACAAAGAAGAGGTTGGGACACAAACGAGGCAGTCTCAGTGAAAGTATTAAATTTGACATCGTCATTAATATTAAAAAAAAGATTGCTTTAGATCTGGAACTAATGTTTTTTATTATCCTAAATGAAACATAATTAAACTGCGTTTTTGAGTAGCTTAAAAAAATATATTGTTGTTTATGGGACGGATAGAACATCAGACCAAAGTGGTAATAATCAGCAATCGTAAAAATATTAAACCGAGTTGTTGAAGATAACATTGAAATTTATGACCTTACTACACTTGGAGTGGTATCCAAGCGTAATCCTCAAAACTTCTATGCAATTTTCAGTATGAGTAATGGTTTAATTCTGAAATTAAACCACTATCACAGTTGGTTTGAAAAAGTATTACGCATTGCTTAAAAACATTAAACTGAAAGAATTTTTATAATTATTATGCAGATGAATTCTTTGGACTTTATAGACTTTGATCAGTGGAAAAGTGATTATATTTTAAAAAAAAGTTTTATAGGCATCGCAATTAAGTTAAATATTTTTCGAGGTACTATGAAGCTCATTTGAGTTCTTACAGCATTAAAAAGTTTTTTTGGAAGTGTGAACTACAGGCAATAAACTAATAATCAGAATTAGATATGATGTCAAAAGGATGATGTTTCTTACATACAAAGTTTGAGTGAACGGGGTAATACAAAAAGAGAATTGTAAACAGAAATATTAAACCCCAGAAAATCCAACAAAGAAGAGCCAAAAATTGGTGGCTCAGTTGACATCAACCGTTACAGAATTAAAACTAGATGCAAGAAGAGTCACAACTAGATGCAAGCAAAAATGTACACAGACTCGAATTCACTACTAAAGATACAAAGACACAAAGCGGCGCACTAATTACAACATAATTTGAGTCTCATCTCTCCATTTATTGAAGATCACCCTGGTGGAGAATAAGCATTATTACATCAAACGATTAAGGAAAGAGCGCATGAGGAAGTCACTGAAACACTGACACTGAAGTTGGTGGTTCAGTGTTGAACTCAATCGAATGCGCTCATCTGAGCTACAAATTTTGTTTGAAAATCGATATGGCATTTTTTTTTAATTTTTTAGCCAACAATAAAGTAACAAGTAAAGTAAATTTTAAAATCATACAAAAATAGATGTGAAAATATTATATTGTTGCATGAGAATACCATTCTGTCACTGTATTTGTATACTTTTATCACAATATAAATTATTCTTTTTTTTAATTTTAATAAAACGAAATAAGGAAACCTTAAAAAAAAAAAAAAAAAATTTTTATTATCACTTTAAAGAAAGTTTTACTTCTTTGCTGTAAATAATTTTTAATTTTTATATATAAACCTAGAAGTATTGAATTCTTTGTTTTTATTAAAACAAGGTTTCCTTATTTCGTTTTATTAAAATTAAAAAAAGAATAATGAAAATATTATGTAAATATTATGGGCATTCTTTCAACATTCTTTGGCCCAAAAATCTAAAATGTAAAGATCAATATAATAATAAAGAATAATGTTTAGGGGAAAAAAATGTTTGAGAACATGTATTTTAATATGAGAGTTTACGAGATAATGCCTGAAGCTACTTTTACAAGTATTTCGTTAAAAAAAACTATGAAATCGAAAACATATGGTTCGGACCAATAATTTGCTTGCCAGATAAAGACAGTTTATCATGTCTTTCTGCTTTCATGGCCATTCATCTTTATGTATATATAATGGTCAGCTTTCTGAACCCCTTTCAGATTGCAACTTGTTTTAAAATAATAATGCATTGATCCTTTTTCGACTTATCAACTGAACCAAATCGCTATCCAAAAAAATTATCTATGATAATTCACGGAACGTTCTTTAATTTCTTGACCATTTTTTGATCCAATATAATTAAATTAAGTTACATTATTTTAAAATTGGTTGTTTGATTATGAAACACCTAAGCAATTACAAGAACTATAAGTGAAATTAAAGCTTATATAGCGTTAGTATTAATGCTCAATGGAAGCTTATCAATTATTTACTTTATAAGCTCAATAATAAAACAGTTATCCAAAAAATATAGTTCCCTCAGATTAAGATATAAGTACCAAGTTAAATAGATAGGCATTTCTTAGAAATACCCTAGGAACCATAATAACAAATCAAGTCTTGTCCCAATATTAGTAGCAATATTTGATTGTTATAAACTATACTTTTGATCGAATTTTTATTTATTTCTTATGGACAGCAACGAAGTATTATGATGCATTTATGTAATTATGTTATGTATTTATGTTATACAAGTTATGTAAAAATAAGTTCTAAAAAAGTTAATGTCAAAATGTCGTACAGCTTTCATGGTACCATACCGTTAATATTGGAGTTTCTCAGCCATGGGATTTAGTAATAAACGTAATTTGGAATTTGTTGGTTTTGTTTAAAACACATTGAGGTGAACAAAGTGTTTTATCTAAATACAAGCATGTTGCAACTAGGCAACTTAAAATTGTTTGTTTAAAAACAAATTTAGCAGTCAATTATTTTACATTTTCAAGGTTGTTCAAAATATTTTATTTACTCTTCGAACCCGCACATTTTAATAAGCTTTAACAGTGAAATCTGCTCTTTCTGATTTTTTTCAATAGCAGAAAATCATTTATATTATGGCCATTTATTCACATTGAAAGTTCTTGTTAGTGAATGATTCTTCAATTAGTTTCTATGGTAGAAAAATGTTTTCAAAGATATAAAATTTCTACCAAAATAACTCTTCTGCGCTCTGCTAATTTTAGACAACTTCACAATATGAAAAGTGATGATATTTCCTGACCAATTCTTGTAGGTACACGAGATTCCTTATGGAATTTTAAATTTTGTTTGTTCTACATTTTAAATATATAGATATAAATATCCCAAATATCTTTATTTATGTATTGGATTTTTTCCGGAACTAAATTTTCTTAATATTTTAGTTAGTCATGTTGTATTATAGCATGCAAGTGAAAATATGCCGACATTTTTTATTAAGCTATACTTACTATAATAGTAACAGTGAGATAACGTACGCGTATAGTTGCCGGATTCAAATTCTAAATCCATCCAACGATAATTTTATTAAGGTAAGCACTCAAAATAAAACAAATGAATTTTTAATTGCAATTAAGGAAATGTTTGGAAATTCTGTTTCCACAGCTAATTTTACTGATCTTTGGTACTGTTGAAATTCAATGCTTATCCTAATTGTATCATATACTTAAACAAAAACCATCAAAAACCCCCAATGGAATCCAGCATTATAGTTGCTTACAACCGAAGGAATGCAAAACGGAGAGAGTTTTCAAGCAATTTATTTTTTTTAAAGCCACAGAAAATGCTTTAGGTGTGACCCAATTTTTGACGCCTCACAAACCAAAACTGAAAATTGCCAAAGATACAATTAAGTTGAGTGAAATGTTGCTAAACGGTCAGTCAAAATCCAAAAAAAGGTTCAAAGAACAAACGATCTTAGGCTTAAAATATATAATACCGTTATTTTAATAATTAAATGAGATATTGGAAACAAAATTCCAGCAGCACATAAAGAAACTGAAGTTTCGACATATTAGTCCGTTGAAAAGTCTTAGATTGTTTGAATTCTAAATCGAAATATTGAATTTGGTCAAATGGAACCTGGTCCAAAATGAATATTTAATAAATGGGTAAACTAAAATTTCTAATAATGTGTAATAACAAGTTTAGAAAATATCTCAATTTGTCTGAACATGGTATAAAGAAGCTTATTAAAAGCAAACTTTGAAAAAGTTGGGTGTATTTCGACCCCAGAACAGAAAGAAGAAAAACAAAATCTTTAAATTTTCTTACGTGTTTTTGGCTTTGAGTTGACTTTTCGATGGCCACATAAGCAGTATTAGAAAGCAGTTGCACAACTTTGAAACAAGTTTTGTTCGTTATTATGCAACACTGTAATATTTCAAAATTTAGAATTCACATTGAATATTATGAAAATTTTCATATGTCTGGCAATATCTAAATATGTACATAATGTGGAGTGACATTGAAAAACTATTTTATCGAACATATTAAATTATTTCGACGAATTGTGATTTATTGGCAAAACTGTTTTTCGTGTACACATCGAAAATTGATTTACACTCAATTTGGTGGATATATGTTGTAAGCTTTTTTACCAGGTTTTATTTTATTGGTCATACGCACATATAAACATAAAATCGGGTTTTAGTTTGATTGAAATAATTAAATTGAATTTTCACAACAAAATTTCGTTCGTTTTGTTTTCTCATTTTCCTGTGATTTTCCGATTGGTATTTGTGTATTGTAGGTTATACTAATAACAATAATAATCATAATAATAATACACGAGAGCTGGATCGATATGCGGCGATGGATTTACAGAAACGGAAAAATAATTGAAATTGATGATTTGTTTTGATGGAGGTAGGAATACTGTGTACATACGTACTTAGAAAAGAAAAATGGGCGCTATAAATGAAAGAAAAATTTTCTCCCGCCACTTTCAATTGAAATAATAAAAACATTCATTCGGTTAAATGATTCTCTGATTAATTTTAATGAATCGATTAGGAATTTATACGAAATACACAAAAATGAATCCGAATGGATGAGGGGCGGGCGATCAAAGTGAGTAAACTATACTAATGAAAAATTATATTTAGATTCTGAACATAGTATTGGCATTTAATTAATGAGTTTGTTTATTCGACACAATTCAACTCGTAATCTATTTAATTCTCACTAAATTAATTATAACGCGCGCACGAAATATATATATTGATTGAAAATTTTAACGTAAGTTGATCCCAAAACTGGTATTTTTTTTAATTTAACGGTACTCACCATCATCTGCAGGCAATTTATTTTTATCCTCTCCTTTGTGATGTTTATGCTTATAATTGATCCTGCTACTTTTTCCATCTGTCCCTCCGACAAAATTTCCAGCACTTCCACCGCCATCACTACCACTTTCTTTCAAAGTCACTCGTTTAATATAAACGTTATTAATATTAGATTCCATGCTATTTAAATTCTCATTATTAGGATTATCTAGATCATCGTTTGCATCCAAGTGATTATTGGCTCCATTGAAAAACTCTTTTTTCGAATTTAGTAGATATGATTGTCCTGATGTGCGGCGATCTTCAGTATATATTAGTACGGCAATTGTAAACCAGACGGCTGACAAAAGTATGACAATTTTGACCAGAGAGGATCGTCGCCGCCATATAAATGCCATTTTAAAAAAATGTGTTTTAATTAATTGTTGCCACAGTTGTTAGGTAAAAAAATATTTTGTTGTTATTTAAAAATATTATTGTGATTGCCAATGGTTGGATGAGTTTGTTTGCATTTGGAGTCCGTAATGCACGTGGTTTGTTCAGCGCATGTGTTTAGTCGTCATCATCTCATGTCGCGGTCTGAAATGATAAAAATTTTTTTTTTTATTTAGATGAAGCATATTTCAACCAAATACATAATCTCTGTCAATATTATCATGCATGTGATATAAACAGTCGAGTCGTGTTAAATGAAATTGAATAGAACGTGTTTCTAACCGTAAACAACCTTATAAATAAATATGTAATTCGTATGTAAATTCCCTCATCAAATCCAACAAGTTCAATTGGTCTTACCATTTTGTTGTTGCTATTATTTGGTTAATTTGTATAATCGATTATTTACCAAACAATCTGTTTGGTCAAAAGTTTGAAATATAAATTGACACCATTCTTCTCTGTCAGGTTCCCGTCATTGTTGGTTTTCATTCATGCTTTACGTTATTTCATTTCAATTATCATTCAAACATAGCATAAGCACACAAAGTAATCCTTCAAAATATGTATCCCTTTTTTCTGTTTTGATTCTTATACACAATGTAATACTCGTATGTACCCAATAAAAAAAGGACACACAAGAAAAACGAACGTGAAGAAACAAATTTAAATATTTAATAAACAGATTATTTATGATTGTTTATTATTTTTTATTGTCTAAGAAAGGATACCATCTTTTTTAGTATATTGTTTAAGCTTAAAGCTCACTTATATCTACTAAATTTTTTTTTATTCGTTCTATTGGCCTTATACCATTCACTTTACGGGTTGAAAAAAAGTATAATTGGAATTACGCTGTGCTCCTATCACTCCATGATAATGAAGTTGATGATGGACATAAATTCGTTCACAAAAGAATAAGTCAAAGGACATTTAATTTGATTTGCACGCCTAATTTTTGTATGCAACAAGAAATGAAAATATTTTATATTAAATTGAAATGTTTTATTTGTACTGTGACATCCGGAAAATTTGATGAATTTTTATATGTGATTATGTGAATATACACATCACCGGAAGTATGGAATGAAGGACGAAGCGAATAATTGTGATATGGTAATGTGCGTAATTCCATTAAAACACGGGTACAGTAGTTTCATGTTATTATGATATGATGATAAAAGCACCGCAAATTACAAGATTTTTAAAACGCTTAAAGGTATATTGCAAGACCTTTATAAGGTTTATGAATCCCTTAAATAATTATATGAAGTTTTTTTCGATTTATTAAATTAATTACCCTTCGAGCTTTATATAATTGCTAAATTATAACTAAATTAATAACTAAATTCATTCAACTAAGACCAATAAACGACCTTGCGATCGAGCGTAATTAAAACTTTCGTTTTTTGTTTTTTATTTTGTTTTACGGTCATAAAACACGTCATGTGACATGCCACCTTTATGACGTAATACAATTTACAATATGATATTGAAAAATGGGAAATGCATTATACGTGAAATACTTGTTAATTCGATTAACGATAATTTATATACGACCGAGTAATTTAATGCTAAAACGATCAAAACAAAATAAAATATCTCATGTTTTTCAACTTTATAACAGTGATATGAAAATACAACCAAATATCTACATCCACTTTTTAAATATTATACCTAATTTTGCATATATAACTTTCTCACTTACATATTATGCGGCGTTTGTGTGCTAATCAACCTGAACTACAACCTTTTCGGTGTTAAAATGATTTAATTTCACTTTTTCTTAGATGAATGTAAAAACGCTTAAACGTCTTATTTAAATACACGCATAAATGCAACAATACAAGTTGGCAGGAAGGTGTTAAAATTTATGATTTGCTCATACACATTACGAATAAGTTGATACATACATACTACAATCGTTGTGTGAGCGGATGTACAACAGAACTACGTAATTGATTTGGAATAACACTAAATGCCGAGAGCAATGTTTTTTTGTTGTTGTATTATGCTCTGTTTTGTGTACTAGAAGACTAAAAACATGTTTTCTTTACAAACACTTTTTTCATGTATGCAAACAGAAGACGTTCTTGTGGACTGCGGCGAAGTAATATAACAACTTTATTTTTAACTTACCACATTCTTATTTATATGTGTAGGGGAATTGTAAAAAGTTACGTTTTATTGGAATTAAAATACGAGTATAATATGGGCATATTTCGCTGAGTAATTACTAATCAACGAAAAGGCCAAAGAGTTTGAACAAAAATTGTATATTTAAGTCATTGGAAATACACTTAAAAGTAGTTAAACTTTTCACTGTAAGTATAGAAGGTAGCTCTGCCTTAGGCTTGTCAAAGATGGCAACAATTTATAATTAACTATAAATTTAGGTGATTTACAATGAAAGTTTGTTATTCATTAAAAGGTTAAATATTTTAAGATAGTCTGCTAACTAAATATAAATATATTAAGATAGTCTGCTAACTAAATATCTACACTTAGATAATAATAATTCGTGCACGATAAAATAGCTTATCATTAATCGAGAAATTGCGTTGTGTAAAGCTTTGTTCAAAAAACTGTTTGTTCGTATTATTTGAAAACAGGGTGCAATCGAAAAATGTTAATCACTTTTTCGTATTATTTTTTGAACGAGATCAGGAATTTTCATTAAATTCCTGAACTCGTGGTTGAATCTAGGTATAGTTTAATGTTCATAAAGTTAAAAGTGTAAAGATAGATGAACTTGAGATCTATTAATCCACTCTAAATATGATTTTTCGCATTGTGTCATTTATTGATTGCTATCTTAATTAATACAATAATTCAGTCTCTTTAGTCTGGGAGTACTCCCATGCCTCATAAAAGACTTATAAATAAGCATCTATTGGTCATTGCAAAGCTAAGATGACAGTTTTCCTATAAGTCCTTGTTAGGAAAATAGCTAAGCAAATTTTTAGGACTATGGCTATTCAGAACCAGGATAGAAGCCTCTGTGTTAACATTGATTCAGTGCTCGACAGTTGGATGGATCATTTCTGTGATTTACCCAATGTTTAAAAAGTGTCAAATGCTGTATTTGAAAGTTGTCAAATGCAGACTGCGGATAGAAAGTGGCCTCATTATGCTTAGAAAGGAGATCGCTCAAAATGCGAAAACCATAATTCTCCTTTATGCAACATAAAAGTTACCATCTTATAATATTGGAGAAAATCGCCCCTCTGGCGGAGGAAATTGTAGGTCACGACTACCTTGCTCGTTACTTGATATGCCATCGCAGTGTTTAGGGCAGTTCCATACATATAATTTTATGTGTGCTATTAAATAAAGAGATCAGCTCAGTTGCATATAACTTACGAAAGGCTTGAAGAGTCCATTAAACAAAATAAATAAATTTAAAAAAATGATTGGCACAATCCAACACCAAACAATAAATCGTTAATAAATTAAAAGTTTCTTAAAAATGTAAATATTTATGTAGCGATTATAATATAAAAAACTGTCAAACGCTTTTAAAATTTATATAATCATACCGTAAAGCAATAATTAAAGATTTCAAAATATTGTAAAACGTAAAACTATCAACTCGCCGGGGGTTTGTACGGGTATATAAGATAGCGAAAATGTATGAGAATTGCAAATTTATCGATGCATTAAATTAGAAAATTTTTTTTGTTATGTTCCATATAACGAAAATTGTTTAGGCAAATAATTAAATATCGCTGAACTATTTTATAATTAGCCACAAACGTCAGTTTTATTTCACGTATAATGTGATATATGCCATTTTATGTCGTGTAGTAAAATCTCATTATATATGGGAAAAAATTCTAGTATTGATTTATGGTGACTTGAGTACTGCTTTTATTGTATCATATGTACACAGAGATTTCCTTAATTTTAATTACATTTTATTAGTTTTGTATTTTAATAGTTCTCGTTTTTTATTTTGTTTTGTTATTTTAAAAGAAGTTGGAATTTAATGGTTCTTGAATTTAACATTACTTCTTTTTTTGTTTGTTTTTTTTTTATTTATTTATTTCAATGTTCGCGGTTGAGGAAATAAAATTGAGAATACAAAATTCAGTTTCAACTCGTAAGAAATTTTTTTTTATTATTACATCGGTATGGACGTAATATAAATTGAGTGTATTGACCTTAAACTTGTAAATAAATAATAAAAGTAGTGCTGTTTGTTAGTAATTTTGTAATAAATCAATGTGCTTTAGTAAAACGCTTCGATCGAAGTCCGTTATAAATGATTATACATCTGTTTTGATAAAATTTTATCGATTAGCGACCGAGTTAAAATATATGACTTCAATTAAAATTGCAAAAAATTTTAAAAAAATATTCAACACCATATGAACATACTCGTATATCCACGACTAATGAATTCATTAATTAATTGAATTTTTGTGTATTTTAATTACAATAATTCACTTAGCCAAATCTCATTTTGATTATATCGTTTACACTTAGTAAGATTCACAAAAAAACCAAACCAAGAAACGAGAGATAAAATATTTAAAGATCACTAAAAGGTTGGTTAACCTGTTATAAATGTATAATACTTACTTAAATATTTATTTATCATTAAATTTGTTCGCAAAGACAAATTTCTTACGACAGCGAGTGAATATAACAAAAAAACACCATCATCAACATGTTTTTAAACCAACCAATGATTTCTTAAACTTTTATTAATGTTGAATTTGGAAAAAGTGATCTTTGTGAAAGTTTTGTTTTGGAAAATAAGATATTTTTCGTTCACTGATAAATTTTAGGAAAAGTCTATTTTGAGACAACGAAAAGCCATTTATTTCATAAACCGTTTATAGAAAACAACGACTATATAATTCAATTTATTTACACTTCTTGAAAATGTAAAATATTCCCACACCGCAACTTCTTGAAACCGATATGACCTTATCCCTTCTTATACAACATACACAAACACAAAAGCAATGCATTTTAAATATTATTTTCACATGTATATCGAAACGTCGTCGTTTTGAAACATATTATAGTATACATAATCTTGATAAGCGCAAAGATCATATAGCATAAAGAAGCAACATCTCAAATATATGTATGTATATCAGATGAAGAATATACGTTTTGATTTAAATATAAAGTTTTTAATCAAATTAAGATTCGTAAATCCAGCATTGCAACAAACCACTTTCAACCATGACTAGAATTTATATACATATATGACGTGTTGAAGAGCACCAAGTATAAGAAGAAGATAAGAAAAAAAAATTTCTTTATTATTTTCACAAGGTCGTTTTCTTTTTATTTATGATTACGATACTTCTTGATTTGCATGAATGTATTTAAATTTTTTTGATTATAATTGATTATTAAGATAAACAAAACTTTGTTTTAATCTTCAAATATGTCAATTAAAGTCACATACAGAAATTTTTTAATTTAAAAATTTAAGATCACAATACCGTACCGTATACGTTCAGGTTTAATCCAATTAATTTTTTTAACGCCTCATGTCTTTTTATTGTACATGCTATACGTATACGAATAGAGTACTTATTTAATCGTCACTCGTCTTTACACAAAAAAATAATGAGAATAAAATAAATATTTCTTATATAATTCCATGATTAGCATACGTAAAAAAATTGTCGTGTAATTAAATTAGAAATTATGATTCATGTAACTAAATTTGTAAATATTATGATGTGACATAATTGTGTATGATTATCAATTCACGAATAATAAAAATAATAGTAATTGGTGTTGCAAGCCGTTGGTGGCCCATACCGACCCAACAATCCGGCTACCTAATCCGGTTACTTATTCCTGGAAATGCTTTCACGTCCTACACAATTATTATGAATTTATATCACGTCCTACACAATTATTATGAATGACAAGGAGTTCAATGTACCAGTATCCCGTCACTCTTACAAATATTTGGTTATACTACTTCTTAAATCCATAGCCTCTTGGCATAAAGAAAACTGATTTAAAGAATTTAGAAAATTATAATTTTTGAAGCAAGGTAAAAATGATACACTACAATAATTTTGTTTTATAGTACTATACCAGTTAAAATTTTCTTTCTCTATGGGTCATTTTGGTTCGATGATAATCAAACTGATATAAATACGATCGATAAAAAATAAATCGCTAATTATTTGCTATAAGCAAATCGTATCGGATGGTATCAGTTTGAATAGGTGTTATTAAAATTTTAAACCAATTAAATAGACAGCAAAGGATGCTGTGATGAATTCTAAGGATACCATGCTCATTTATATGTATACTTTACTAAACATTCGAGTGCCTACCGCCCCCCCACCCCCGACTACAGAAGCAATGTTTATAAAAAACGTGAATATATAACTAATTTATTGTTATTATGTTATGTTGTGTCACTACGGAAATGTCAACAGGAATCACTTATGCATTCATATGTTTTCTATATAGACATGTCACCTCACCCGTAATAACTGTGTCATGTTAATGGATTTTCGGTTAATTTACCCAAATAGTATCTAATTGATTGGATATGATTTAAATAGTTTAAGATTATATAACGTCTAGTCTATTTATATTTTACATATTTAAATGTGACCCTTATCGAGGTATTTTGCTAAGATAAATTTAAATCGAATTGATTATCTGTGCAATTGTTTTAGTCTTTTATTTTTATATGCAAAAGTATAAATAATCTAAAAAATAATGATCATCTTAACGATGAGCTCATAAATTTAATGAAAAATCCATTTCTTATACATTATGTCTTGAAATGTCAATTCATGATTTTGCAATTATTTGAATTTAAGTATTTTTTTTTTCATCTTCTTTTAGAAAACTAAGAGCGAAACGAAAACAATAAAAATATAAATGTCATATCATATGTCATATTGTAAAATAGAAAGCTCTGAGATACTTTGCCATCAATATAATGCATGTAAAATGAAACAAATCGAAATTAAGGGAGACTTCTAAACTATATAATATTCGAATGGGAATTGTCTGTGAAATTCGTGGAATTGTTAATTTGATCACGCGAATGCTACATCGCATAAATATAGGTCAAGACCACTAATCACTTAATAAAAAAAAAATTATATAGTGGTGTTAGCCTCGTTTCGATATAACCTTAATAAGTAACATTTATTTTTGGGCGCAAGTCTGATAATATGCTCGTAATTTTAAAATGCATAATTTAACCATATATATGTTTGAAGGTAAGTCTGAATATTACGCTATATGCTATCAAATTAACATTAATAAATCCTATAAACAGCTCAATTGACTTTTATGTTCATCTTAAGAAAATATATTTTGTTGGACGTATTTGCCATAAAACGGTTCATTCATTTGATTTGCACTGGTAAATCATTTTTTTTAAATCTAATTTATATTAATTTTAAATTTTTTACTTTACAAAAACAAGAAAAAAAAATATTGATTTATTATATTTTTATATTATCATTTATTATGATTCTGTGACACGAGCCCAAAATAACATTTCTCCAAAAGTTAGTCTTGAGTTAAATTGGTCTAAAGCTTAAACTTTCTTTATTAACGAGAGTTATACCAGAGCTTCATTTATAACAGAGCCGCAATGATTAGACAAATTTTTAACTGAGCTTAATATAAAGGTCATACATTTTATAATATTCCATAAGAACACATGTAAAATATGGGTTCTTGATTCGCATTTTCTGAATGATAGTCATTCAAAACCTTATTTTTTATATCTATATTTAACCAAAATCTTTAAATATATCATATATAAATCTCAATCAAATATTCAGTAATTACATCAATATTTTTAAATTAAAATGACTTGATTTTGATTTTTTTTAACAATTTTCTACGTATGTGTATGTGAAATTTTAGTAGAATATAGTAATAAATGCAATAGAAAACAAATAATTAAATTTCGATGACATATGATATTTCGATCATAAACAAAGAGTTTGTTTTTGTAATTTCTGTTTTTTAATTTTTTTATATTTGCATGTTTTGAGCGTCACGGACTATAGTTGTGTTTGTAAATAGAGGTTTTTATGACCATTATCAAAACCCTCTTTATTACAAGCCGTCTTGTAACTTTCGTTGACACAGATAAACAAAACCTATATACATAATTGAGTGTATTAGTGCTATGAAAAAATGTATATTTTTTTCATTCCTACTACCACTATTTAACATTTTAATCTCTAAGTTACGCACACTATTTAATGTGTACGGATAAATGAGAATTTTTTCGTCTCTTTTTTTGTTATTTGTGTTTTGTATAGGAAACAGATAACATAAATTTTACCATTTAAATTTATTTTGACCATTTTCAAAGTATGGGAATGTTTATTTTATTTTACACGATATTCTAAATCATATATCGACGCGTTTTTTACCCACAATACATTCCCATGTGTATTGATGATTAAATAGCTTGGGTATGCAATGAATACGGCTTGTAGTAAAGAGGGTTTTGACCATTATCAAAACCAACACTATTGTATAATTATAATAGCCATAAAAGCTGGCTAAATCACGAATATTATTAAATAAAATAACTACTACTTGTTTTATCTTTCATATTCATTTATTTTTTACGAAGACATGTGTATAACAAAATTACAATGTATATATATATATATATATATATATATATATATATATATATATATATATATATATATATATATATATATATATATATATATATATATATATATATAAATATATATATATATATAATTTAGTAGTTATTTTTTGTTGCGTAAGTATTGAAACTTCACGGCTTGTATAAAACATTTGTTTTGTTTTTGCCCTTATATTAAAAGTTTAATTAAAGATACATAAAACGGATTTTATTGATTGAATTTTTAATCAACCATAATATAACTATTACTTTGAATGTCTTGCGTTTAAAATTAATTTTTACGGCCATTTTCATGTTTGATATACGTTTTAAAGACAACTGTTTTCATACGATTTGTATGAAAAGTAGAGTTTTTTTCGTCTTTCTACCCCCTCTATTTTAAGTTCGATTTTCATCATTGCGGCTTTGTATATATAGGAGGCTTTGGTTTTACGTAGTTTTTATTTCTACGTTTATAAAATTAAAACAACGATAGAAATGCATTGTTTATATCAATTTTTAGTTTTTGAAATAATTAATTTATATTTCAAAGAATTTTAAAAATAAATATTCGAGTTGCGTTGTTTTGGTTTTTTGTCACTGAGGCACTATTATGTCTTATTATGTCGTTGTATTGTTATATTATTATATTAATATGTTATTATATTATTACATTTTATTAGAACAACAGTATACTTAATAATTTCTAGCAACATGTAGTTGGGATAATTAATTTGTAATTTGCAAGCGAAAACTAATATTAATTGGTTCATTAATATATACTTTGTTTTCAGCGAACAATTGCAGATTACAGTTGAATGGTGGCACACTGCAGTTGCTGATAAGAGATGACAGATATGATTGTATTGTGCTAATAGTAATTAAATATTGACTACTGGAAAACCAGACCAATAGTGTCATTACTGACATACCTTTTCTTTTCCTACGCCACAAAAAAAAAAATACGAAGTATCGATCACTTAGGTGTCTGTAACCGGGTAAAATCTGTAATAACTAACATTATATCCACTCATTTGGTTTTGTTATATAAGTAACTAGGGTGTACGGTGGTGCCAGCTATCTGAGTGTTCCTAGTTTGTCCTTGGCCGTACACTCTAATAAATCAATCAATCAATCTTAAGAAAATATATTTTGCCGAAAAAACGTTCTTTTTAGTATAAGTAAAACAAAAAAACACAAAGACAAAACGATGTATATCCCATTCAATTTCCAAGTCGGCAAAATAATTTATCTTGCCGACCATTAAAACCAACATCCTGCGCAAAGATGAAGTAACAAAAAAAAATTATTTTCAATTAATTATCCTCGCACTAATCGGCAAAAGTCTAAAAACTATATAACTATATAAAGTTGTTACGTTACGGTGTGTTTACATAAGTAAATTGAAAGTATAAGGAAAATACATATAATAAAAATGCGACATAAATAATGAGGAGTGGTTGAGTGGGTGGTGTGTTACATACTGACGACGATGATGGTAAAAAATTGAGCGCACACAAGGTGTATTTATTTCATTCGCATAAAAATTCATAAAAAAATTTAATAACTTTTGACTATATGGTGGCAGCAAAAAAAATGATGCGAAAATGAAAAATTGAATAAAACCGAAGGGAGATTGGTAAAATGGTGTGTGTGTGTGTGTGTGTGTGTATGGGTGGGAAAAGCTCTTCCATTTGTATTATTTATTTTTAGAAAATACAGAATATCTGTGTTTGTTTAATGTTCTAAAAATTGGATATGTTTATTATTATTATTACTACTTTCATTTTATTATTGTTGTTGTTGTGAAAATATGAAAATTATATTCAGTTTTACTTTAAACGAATTTTCTTAGCATTATTTTATTTTTGTATAAGAGCGATGCCTCGCACAAAAATATTACATTGTTATGTATGTATGTTTGTTAGCTTTTATGGTTTTTAATTTACTGAGAGTAAAGAAAAATTGATGAGCTTTACTTGAAGCTTCTGATATACACGTGTTTTGTACACGTTTTTTTTATTGTAACATTACTCATATATAGTAGAGGCTTTACTGTATTTTATGGTATGACTGTTTTTCATAAGATAAAATAAATTTGTTAAGTGTAGATATGTGAAGCAAGGTACCAGTTAAATAAAATGATTCAATAGGGAAAATTTTTTGTTGAGACTTTTGTTGGATTTTATTTGTATAATGTCTAAAATATACAAACTAACGAATGGCCAGAGTTTTTGAATTTCATTACTTATTTGCCACATATAAAGTTTTATTTAATTTGTTTTAAACCATAATCGTTTAAATTTGGCTTTTGGTTGGTAGGATCACTATATGCTTGATGAAACAACATTTTAGAGTTAGGCCATATAATTTTTAGATAAGCTTTCTAGAATAGTTAGAAACGATAATTCAAACTTGAAATTATTAATTTCCATGGACCATTACATATTTTACGTTTTTATTGATTTGGTTTTTAATCTTGGCCATATTTCCTCATTTTAACCATTCTTTTGAGGAATTTAATCTATAATCTCAAAACTGTTTGAAGCCGATTGGCGCGAATCACTCCATTTGAGTTTAATATTTAAGACTTTAAATCATTGGGCGCTTTCAGGTCCGCCAACATAATGCCATCACTAATCGGTATTATGATGGGAAAAAATGGGATTTAAGCCAACTATGTTCGCATGTTTTTTTTGAATAGCTTGCATTCAGATCTCAATATGGTTTTTTTCTCAACATGTTGCCAACAGTTCGGGAACCTGAATGCACTCATTGCTTCTGAAAGGACGAAATTATGGTTGGATACTATGTACAAATCTATTTTAATAGCTTCCGACAATTTGGATATGTACCTCAGCATATACTAAAATTTGTCTATCAATTTTTTAAACATCAGTTGTACAATCTAAAAACTTAAAGATTACTTGTAAAAATACTATTAATGACTAAAATACATTCTAGACTACTGGTCCAACCACCATAACAGCACTGAGCGAGAGTTGAGAGTTGTTATTTTGATACAGAATCATCGATTGCATTGAATAGATCTGAGGATGGTCCTGTTCGTACATGGCAGTCGGCAACATACCGATTAGAACCCTAATTTATTTTGAAAATAAATCAAAATAATATAGACATAACAGTCAGAAATGCGACAGTTCAATTTGAAATCATTAGAAATTAATTTTTGTCAAAGAATCCTAATTTCTTACCGAGGAAACTAACTATTGTACACCATCGATGACTTTAAGAAATAAAGCTTTTGATTCGGCACAATAATTGATTTGGCCTTTAGAAATTAGAAAATATGATATATTCGGGAATACAGAGGCAAAAGAAGGTTACTCTTCTTTGGGTGAGCTAGGGAAACTCAATAGTTTGAAGAATTGATTCTTCGAATTATAGCCAAAGTGAGTAACATTTTTTAACAATTTCGATTTTAATTTTTCTGATTAATTTTGCTTATATTTTTTTATATGATCTAGATTGCTAATTTTGACCAGAGAATTAGAAATTTCTTATAAAAGGTTATTATTAATCGAGTAACAACAACCAAAAATAAAATTCGGTTTAGTCCAAGAATGGCCAATAAAAGTTGGCCACCATAATCGTTTTTACCGTTCAAGCGAGTTATAAATTCAGAATTTCGGTATTGGTGCATCAAAATACTTGAGCGATTTTCCACCGAAATTTTATTTGGCATATTATCAGAATATTTATTTATTTATTCATTTATTATATATATACATGGATAAAGCATAGCTTTTCTATCACAAATAAAAACAATTTAAATATGGTTATGTGTTATTAAACAGTTATATAACAGTTACAATAGTTTTAAATTTAGCAAACGATTTTGCGAATCTAATCTCAATAGGAACCTTATTTCAAATAGTAAATGATACAAACAGAGGTGATTTATTATAAATCTTGCAATAGTTAATGGGAAGCGTTATGTTGCAGTTTCGAGCAGGACCAGATTTAATTGTATCATTAATATAAGTTGGTGATCGATTGTTGATCATTTTATATATAATTAATATTATATATAATTAATACCCAAAAAATTCTTTGAACAAAGCTGAAACATGATCATATTTCCTCAAAACATTGACATATCTAACAACGTTGTTCAACGTTGCATAACGTACCACTTGCAATATCATCGGAATATCAAAATGAAAATTCAAAACGATACATTTTTGTAGAATCTACCGTAATATTTAGTAAAAAATTAAGAATGAAATCAAGAAATTGCACAATTTTTGCAGTTATTAAACACAATTAGGATGAAGACATTCTAAGCTTTTTTAACAGTTGAAAATGTTCTGGTTTACAATGCATACACGTGCCTCATTAGCAGCGTTTGCTAATCTTTTTGCAATATTTCATGTTTGTTAAGTTACACTTTAAATGAAAGGCATATTAGGTGCTGTTGAATGGAAACTCTTACAGGAAACATTCACTTTCGATTTTCACTGCATTTTGAGAAATGAGATTATATAATAGGTTTTTAAATTTGTTTGTTACTCTATATGCTATATAGCAAAATATCATATAATTTTTAAAAAACTTATCTAATTGCAGAACTAAAAACATTAACACTTGAATGTACATCCTTAACTTTATTTAAAAGACATTTTTTCTATACCATTTAAAATCGAGAAGAACAAAACTTACACGCACATAAGTGAATTAACTTTTTAATAAATAAATGACTTTGTTAAACTTTTCCCATTTTCAAGGGAAATCATATACGAAATTGTGCGCTATGACACAAAACTAGTCATAAAAGAAAACGTAAACTTTTCTATATAGAAAAGTTTATAAAACCATTTTTATTATTATTACTACCAGTTTTATACTTCTTCACTATTATGATAGCAAAATTAAACTTTATATAGTAACTGGTAAGTTATTTTTGTTTTCGGCCTAATCCATATTCCGTTTTCTTATATATTAATTATACCTATAGACCAACCATTTTTTTTAAGGATTACAATTCGATACGTTTTTGTGTCTGATATGTAAACATATCCACAGAAAAATCATCAATCCACCATTTTGAACGGAAAACGACACACCTGTAAAATTTGTTTTTTTTTAATGTAAAGAAAATTCATATTCAGGATTAACATTGTTTGACATAAATTTATGATTTTGAAAATCAAATAAAAAAAAATTAATTTTACCTTAATATCTTTAGAACGCTACAAAATGGCGTCGAAAACCATGTCGTATCTATCTTAATAAAGTACTTTGTTTTACAAAAAGGTAACTTTAAAACATTCAGCTTTTTAGTCATATACGTTTATATATTTCAAGCGATACGAAACGAACGAATTTAATAAAAAAACCAGATGTCAAGCTACGATATATTTTACTACTTTAAGTTTTGTTGGTATTATTGCCATCGTCTCTAAAAAAAAAAAATATCGCGCTATGGTGCATCTAATATTACATCTAAAAGCAAACCTGACAGCGATCGGTTTTATTATGTTTATCCGATAAAGTTATTGTTTTTCAGCATTAATAAAAATAAAAAAATACACAAAAAGCTTTCTTGAAAGCTCTTAAGATTAAACGGTAGATATATTTCTGTAACTTGAGAATTAATTTTTGCGGTATATACATATATTTTATTTTATGTTTTGATTCTCAGAAACAGGGTTGGTATCTTTAAAATATTCAACAGATAAATGAATTGGATAAGATTAAGTCTAATATTAAAGAACATTTTCATGGATTTAGCCCAACATTATATATGGATATGCTATCGGTTGATATTTCACCTTTGTTTGTATTTTTAAAGCTTTAAAAGTTAATGTGTTAAAATACATTGAATGACAACTTGTGGTCTTAGGTCAAAAATTAGACAAAGTGATAGTTTTTTTAGTTGGGAATAAAAATAAAAAACCATTAACAAGCAAGTACGAGAATAAGTGAACTCTGCGGCATAGTTTAGTATATTTTTCGTTTATTTCCAGAGGGAATTTATCAAAATGGAAAGCAAAACTATCATTTAAGCCAAACTAGGAGCCTAACTTTAAATTCTAACAAAGTAGTGTGTACCGAAGATATTGTGGAACAAATAAAATTGTAATATTGCTTTCTGACATTGCTGATAATTTTTATTTATCTTAATTTTTATTTCAATTTTTTTATTTTATTGCAAACTCTTTTATTTTATTTGTGTATTTATGTGGTTTACTTACAATTATTTCTTACTATTTTAGAGCTCTGTATTATGTAGAATACCAACAACATAATTGATTAGTTTAGTTTTACAATATCCGTAAAAATCGTAAATATTTGAAAATGTATTTAATTTATTTAAGGAAAATTTAATAAAAAAAACCTGACTATAATTACTTAAAAACTAGTTTAAATTTTAATTCTGTTAAGCAGGAACCAGATTTCTTATTGTTATTTGGTCTGATAACAAACATGACACAGTAATTTTGGCATCAAAACGTGATATAAGTTCTGATACGGTCTCGAGTTTACTTTTAGAGTGTTATAGATTTGTCGGACATCTACATTGTAAATTTCGTATAATTTTTAAACACCGGTTTTTAATAATTTGCAGTCATTTTTTGTGGCTGTGAGCAGCGTGTTTTCATATTTGAATACCATATATAAATGCAGCTCTAATTATCATTTTATTAATTGATCGTTTATTTTTTAAATTGAGTTTAGAGTTTCGACATAATAGAGAATATATTGTTCTGGTTAGTTTTTGTGATCTCTCAACTAAATAATCTATGATTTTGGAAGATAAGTTTTTTATCAAACCATATGCCTAAATTTTTCAATATATTACACTTTTTGGGCAATATCTTGTTGCACTTCGGCTAGTAAAAAATATAGCTTGAGTTTTGGAGGCGCTAAAGTTAATATTTAATTGTGTACAGTATAGTCGATGAGTGCACTAATATTATATTGCAACTAGTTTATTATAATATTTGAATTAATAGATGATGAATAAATGGCAGTATCATCGGCGAAGAACTGCATTTCTATGAGATAGTTGTGAATAATTTTAATTAGGTATATGGGGAATTTAAGTTTAATTAGCTTGTATATAAGGCCTTTGTGCCATATGCAATCAAACGCTTTCTCTATATGTCAAAAAGTATAAGTCCAGTTGATTGTTTTAAGTTAAATGGTGCTTTTACATGTTGGTATATTCTAAGAGCTTGATGTTGTGTTGAAATTTTTTTACGAAAACAAAAAGAATGTTATTTGTTTGAATAAACAATTCAAATCGTTTTTTAAGTACCATTTCGAATATTTTACCAAGAATATTGAGTAAACTAAGCTTATTGGTCTATAACTGGATAGTTCAGATTTGTCTTTACTTTGCTTAAAGATTATTATCTTATCTATGCTTAAAGGTATTATCTTTGCCGTTTTCCAGTGTTTAGAAAAATACGAGTATTTTAAACATGTGGTAAATATAAATACTGTCAAAACAATGCTTTTTTCTAGGAAGGTTTTTATAAGTATACTATTAATTGTATCTTCACCTGGAGATTTTCGTTTAATTGATTTTATAATTTGACCTATTCCTGCTGGCTTTAATATATTGGGGATCCAAGGAACCACTAATTGTGAGTGTAGGTACAAAAATATGTCTGCTTGAGTGGATTTGTTGTGGAACCATATTTTGAGTTGAATTGCGTAGATGTCTTGGGAAACTTTATTAAAAATTGGCTGCTTAACATTTCATTATAAACTGTACTTTATAATGAAATGTTAAGGTCTATTGTTTTCATAGCAATTCCAATGGGAATGTTTTGAATTCAGATCACCACCTTATATGTAGTTTGATCGAAAAGTGGTAAGGTCTTGAATGTCAGATTTAAATTTATTTAAAATTGTATTTATGCAGCCGCCATTAATACAGGATGCAATGAATTTATATTTTCCATGTTGGGTGGTGATTTCAATACCTATTGCCTCAGTAATTTGTAAATTAAAACTAGGCTGTAGGCTGAATTTTCGTTAAATTAAAATGGCGACTCCGCCACCAGAGTTTCACGGATTTTCACTTAAACAGTAAGCTTTATATTTCGATCGAAATGAGTTTAACATTTTTTAATCAAGTTTGTGTGATCAGTGCTATATGTATTTATGTTATTGTTTTTTAAATACATATAAGTGTTTCGTCTATTTTGTTATTTAAACTATGAGCATTCCATATAAAAATATTTAGTGAACTTTGAATAGGGTTTGATAAAAAACTGTTCATTTAATGTTATTATAAAGATATGTTATTATAAAGATATGTTATGGCCAGTTATTCCGGAAAATTGTTCAGATTTAGTTTTACAGTTGGAAAGGTTCGAGGCTATATCACTTACCATCGACAATATTTCCTCATGAGAAAATAATGAAATGGGTAAGATGAAAAGGTATAGCGACCGAATTTATATTTGAAATAGGAAAACTACGGTTTTAAAATTCAGTAAACAGTTAGTCGTTTTTATCCGATGACACTTAAATTATAAAACTTAAAGAAATAAAACTGGCTTTATAGTAATAATAGGTCTTAATAATATCCAATCCCTATATAATAACTATAAATGGAAACTAGTGTCATAAAGTACATTTTAAAGAAATAATATGAATTTTACTTTAAAATAATGTATTACTGCTTACAGTAACATTTAAACTCATGCTTAACTAGGGCACCAGGTAGGCTGAAACAGTTATTTAAATTTTAAACATGTCTTTAATTATCATTCGAAAATATTAGGGCAGGACCTTCTTTATCTCAAGATGTTATATTTGACTACAAACATTACCTGAGATTTGTTGTAAATTAATACAAGACAAAAATCCACGAGTATCTGTATTAAATCTGCAAATATTCTGAAATAGTATACTTAAACAGGAACTAAAAATTGCTAATTGTAAAATATAGCAAGTTAAAATTATTCGTCCATTCTCATGAACATTTTCATTAATTAACTCTGTAAAAAACTTTTACAAAAGGAACAAAAGTGTATCATTACTCCATTTCCAAGGTACTCGTATGTCGGCTGTAATCTCTAGTTTTTGGATCATTATATTCTCTTTCTAAAGTGGATTAGACCTAAAGGATGTTACTATACTAAAAAAATAAAATTTACCTTTACTAAATTTGGGAGGCGTGCAAGTGAGTTTTTAAAAAATTATACTAATTGATACGTACATTACTAATAAATGTCTTTTAGAAGCATTTTAACCACAGAACATCTTTTGACGAATGTTAATCGAAACCAGTGTGAGTGTGTGTGTGTGTGTGTGTGTATGTGTGTGTGAGTGTGTGAGCCACTAAGACTTCGTATAGGTGAAAATATTATTTTTGATGTATAACTTGTGAGAGGTCAATCAAATGACCAATCTTTGTTTTATATAAATTTGACCCTGAGCAATCAATGTAGGACCGATGCATGATCTATAATAATTTGTTAATTGTGACTTTAGTGTTACTGTGTTAATTTAATAACTTAAATTTTTTTAATGTATTTTATGATAATTTTCCGATTAATTTTTAATATCCGTGAATGAATTATAAATTATTTCATGACCGTGATTTCTTTTATAATTTTTTTACACCGCCCTCCACAAAATGTTCCTGTTGTATTAAGACTATATAATATGTCTATATACATTAAAATATTAAGTTTATTAATATTTTCTATTTCCTTAAATTTTCTTCCATTTAAAATAATTTAACAGTGTATAAATAAATCGGAAATTAATTAACAATTTCTTATCTTAACCAATTTATATAATTTGTGGAAGTAAAACGTAACAAACAAAAACATAAAAAATGATATGCAGAGATGAAATTGAAAGTTTTTCCCATCACCGCAAGATCATCGCGGAAAATTCGAAAACAATAGAATTATTATAAATAAATACATGCGCATATTAGCGTAATGAACAAAAATGCATATTTCTTTTATGATTAGTATTGTATTGAGAGCGTGATACATAAGATGTTTTATGTTGATGAGATCATTGTTTTGTGTGTTATATTTGTATAATGATTTAATTAGTTAGTACATGCGAATTTTATGTAATACAAGGTAAAAGTTTTGTAAATATGAAAATTACAATAAGTAAATGAAGGTCTCGTGCAGACGGCTGGAATATGTGTAAGGGTATAATTTTGTATAAAAGTCTCACTGTGTATATATTTATATACGACAAGTGACAATATGGTCAGATACTTTTTCTATGCTTTTTATAATATACAACTGGGATTGTATCGTAATCTATAACCTATGGTATATATATATTATATATATATATATATATATATATATATATATATATATATATATATATATATATATATATATATATATCAAACCAGCATGTACCGCATCTTCTTAAAATTACTTTATTTCTATATGATATTAAACCGAAACATGACAGAATTTTACTGTTGTATATATACATTTGTTGTATAGTTTTCAGTTCGTTAATATTTAAGATAGTTTTCTTTGTGTAGTAAAACCACCCCTGGCATATCTTAAATAATACGAAAGGAAAAAGAAAATATTATTGAAAAACATTAGAAGTAATTTTAGATGGGGGGACGGTTTGAGTCATCCTATGGGAAATATCATGATATGAAGATTTAAAAATAAAAAATATATATCCATCTTCCATGTGTTCATTATATATATATATATATATATATATATATATATATATATATATATATATATATATATATATATATATATATATATATATATATTATATATATATATATATATATATATATATATATATATATATAGATATATATATATATATATATATATATATATATATATATATATATATATATATATATATATATATATATATATATATATATATATATATATATATATATATATATATATATATATATATATATATATATATATATATATATATATATATATATATATATATGTTTTTATATAAATTATACATACAAAATATTTCTATTTCCTAAATTGGAAAATATATAAAATAATAGAAAAATATTTGTTTTTTATTTCTATGTATGTACTTTATAAATAGTTTTGCCTCTTCTTAACAATCGTAATAAATACATATATGTATGTATACGACGAGTACTGTAAATAGATTCGTAAGTACGGTTGTTTTGTTTATATGGAAAAACCAATTAATTTTCTTTGCATTTCGTATTGTTATTGTTTATGGTTTATACAAATAAATAAATATTATAAAATATTTTGTTTTGTCAAAAAAGTCTGGAATAGAGTACTAATCTGAACACATTTTTCATTCAAGTAAATACCAGGGTTTGCGGTAAAAATATATTTGTCTATTCTGTCTGTTAAATTGTAACAAATATTAGCTGAACATATCCTTTTAACTAAGTAGACAAAACTTTAAAAGGCAGTAACTTATTCTGTTCCATATTTTACTAAGTCGAAAATACAAATCTACCACATACTAAACTAGTACAGATGCTGATAAATCGTTTAAAATCCATCAGATAATCACAACCAGATTGAAACATAAATTCTTCTACCTTGTTAACCAGTAGATTATGCTAATAGTAAATTTTTTTCTATATATATATATATATATATATATATATATATATATATATATATATATATATATATATATATATATATATATTCGTGTACTCGTAATATGTATTAAAAATAAAAATTCCATAACTCCATTACTAAGTATATGTGCTTCAACCATTACCTACATATACATACCTAACAAAAATAAAAAATTCACCATATGAAATTTGAACATCAATAAATATCCATTGCATAAACTTTTTGGCTTTTTGCGCTATGCTGTGTTAGTTTATCTGTGTGTTCCTCGATCCAAACGAGAGGAGCAACAAACACAAACACAAAAAATAAAATAAAACGAAAAACCAGTAAAATAACCATAAAGCTACATCAAGTAATTTTTCATTAAACAAAGAAAAACGAGAAAATCATAAAAAATGAAAAACTTTTTTAAAATCATTTATCTTCAACCCATTTTTCATGTTCTTCGTTTATGTTTTTTTTTTTTTTTTTTTTTGAAAAAAATTTTCCATATCTATTTTCTTGTGAAAATATGTATTTCATTTCATTTTTTTCAATTTTTTCAAAAGCTGGTTTCTGTTTTTATATGTTGTACAATATTATGTTGATGCTGTGCTGGTGTTCCCTTGGAAAAGCGACGTAATAAATACCAATTTAATTTTCCAATTTTTTTGTTTTTATGTATTTGTATTTTATTCACCGGTAGCAGCAGCAGTAGCAGCGGCACAAGAAATGTACAATAATGAAGTCACCAGAATTTATACCGAGCACAAAAATGCCGTAATAAATTTATTTATAACGTCCTATGTATTGTTAGTGTGAATTTCCAAAACTTTTCTTCTGCTGTTGTACTGAATTGTTTATTCAGCATTTATATAAAAGAATTTAAACAACGAGAATTTTAGTTCGATGCTTATTCGTCCCATCTCTAATGATCAAATTCAATTAATTTTATTAAAAAAAAAAAAAAAAAAAACAAAAACTTTTAGAAAATTTGGTCTCTAATATCTATTCTATCGTTTAACCCTTTTGTCTTTATCTTAAATGTATTGTTGTTCGGAAAAATAAAATTAATTTTCTTTTTTTACACACACACACACACACATACATAAACAATTTATTCATTTATATAATATACACCTTTTCTTTATGATGGTATTACGCAAATTTATTTTAGAAAATTTTTCACTAATGAATTTTCTTTAAAATCGTAACACATTAAATTTTATGACACAATAATTATTTAGGATAATAAAATTAAAAATGGGACTTTTTAATTGGTTTTCGACAATATGAATTACAATGAGGTTACAATGTGGAATACCAACGAAGGTAATGGTTTTTTTTATGTAAAAGGGGAAGTGGAATTGGGTCTTACAACATTATAGAATTATCATCTTAATGTCATGATATATTTTTATTTGTTATTGGTTAAAAGTATGGGAACGGAAAATAATTTCTACCAAAATCTTAATCCAGCAAATGATTCAAATTTGTTTGTAAAGGTTTTAAAACATTGAGACGTTTTCATAAAGTTAAATTAAGTTCTGCCAGTTTTTGAATTTTCAGTTTACTATCTTAAAATGGTTCAATCAATCTATCAAATACTTCTATCAACTATTTAAATACTTGTGGTGTATAAGGACTATTGCCACTTATGAAGTGAATAACAGAAAGTATCGACAACAAAATACTAAAGGATTATTACAAAGGAACGGATGAACGCCATTTCAAAATTAAGAATACACCAACTAATAACAAAAATGCTGCAACGATTCTAATAGCCAGGTGGTAGACAGCCATGATGAAATTATGACAAAATTATAAGCGTCTAGTGTGGGGCAATGAAAGACATGCACAGAGAAGCAATGCAGCAGTATGTTGTTGAGAGAATAGAGATTTTTAAAAATTCGGTTGGGAAAATAATTATGTTTTATATATAGTTATGGATTATCTTAGCAAGTCTTTGAAAGTAGTATGATTGCACGTCTCTTCTTAGGGTATGATTTGAATTTTGTTCCTATTATCTATATACATCTATTATCTATAGCAAAAATTATTTTTCCATTAAGCAATCATTGTTTACATATACGCTTGTTTTTAATCAAATAGTAGAATTATTTCCATTGTAAGATAGCGTTCGGGTTGCATTATTTGTATCTTAACGTGGTTATATAATATTAAAGTAAAATATTTTTGCGGAGTCCTATCGGCAAACACGCCACACTAAGTAGATTTATAAACGAAAAGAGGATTTAAAGATACAAATATTTGTGGGGTATTTTCGAATAAGAAAAGAGTAAAATAAATCAAAAAGAACACTTATATACTTGTAAAATGATTCGGTTTAGTTTAATATAGGAACTATAAAACTTGTGTTCTTGAAATAAAATTAGTTCTATTACTGAGAAATTCCAACTTTGACAAATTTTGAATACAAAAAACTATAAAAGCATCAAGTGGTCTAGTAAATTTATTTATAAAGCTAATTTAATTAAATTTCAGGCAATTTATATATATATATATATATATATATATATATATATATATATATATATATATATATATAAATATATATATATATATATATATATATATATATATATATATATATATATATACATATATATATATATATATATATATATATATATATATATATATATATATATGTGTGTGTTTTAATAATCCATAAACCAATTTAGTTTTTATAATGATGGCGTATTTTCATTTCACGTATACATTCCATAAACCAATTTCATTTCAACAAAGTGTCATAAAAAATACCTCTTACATCAGGCGGTGCGTAATTTTACGGAATTTCTAACCTTAAAAAAATAATGTAAAGCAACTCCAGCCAAATATTTGTGTCATGAGAAGCAAAAACAAACAAATATTTTCGCCGTCTTCAACATTATTATTTTTTTATATTATTATTCATCAATTTTCATAAATCATAATCATAAAAAGGGAAATTTCATCAAAAAAATGTAAACAAAAAAATTTTGTACGATGTGTATTTTCGCGTTTTTACTTTCAATTCAATGTCAGAACGTAACCAAAACAACGCACCAAAGCAACAGAAGACAAAAAAATAATGTGTTACACAAAAAACATGACAGATTTTTTTTTGCTGTATACAGTATATACACGTTAAATTACCTCCCATGCAAATAAAATATATATTCGGCTAAGCCAGGCCAAAAATTAAGTGATAACTTCTTATAATTACATGTTAAGATAAAGTGTAATAATTTTTCAAAAGGATTAATAAATCGCACAAATTGACCATCGCTTATTAGTGACATGAACATTTCTTTTGCCTATATAGTATATACCACATATCGAACTACATGCCCTCACCATAATTAATAATATAAAGACTACCAATACTATTGCGACTAAAATGCGGTTTACCTCGTGGTTTTATTGCATTAACGTGTTTTTATTGGGTATTATTGTGTTTGCGGCGCGGTATAAAGGAAAACCAAAAGGAAATGTATTATTTTTCTTTAAACCGCACATTTTATATAAATATAAAGTTTAAGGACGTTTGTGTGCGAAATTTTTAATTAAAAATTAAATTAACACAAATGATGAGAAGTAAAACATAAAAATGTCCGAAAAAAAAACAAAAAACATTAACATCTTGTCAACCGCAACCTTTATTCATTACGACTATTTTACCAATTAATCTTACATATCCTTAAATTTTTATCTATTTTTGTCCACCAAAAGGCGACAACCTAAAACACCACGATGCTTTTTTTAGGGGGTCAAAACAACATTTTTGTATTTTCTATATTTTTTTTGTTTTTATTTTAAGTAATTTTAATGACATTCAAATGACAAGAAAAACACATTTATCTAAGTCACGTATCATGTAACCCAAAAATGGTAAAAATGGCATTAAAATCCGCCCTTAAACAACGACAGTATACAAATAAAACAACAACACAATAATAATTACTACAATGACCTTAATAATAAAACTGAACCAAAAAGATTACACAAAACAAGGCAGCTCAAAAGATTAATCCATTAAATAAAATTTCGTTATAGGCTCTTTACAGTCTATTCACGAAATGAAAATTCAAATTTTTCCCCATGTCTATGCGTCTATTGTTTGTTGTACATATATATACATAAACATTCGTATTTACATGTATATGTATGAAAAGAATATTATGTATAATGAAATATATAGCAACATCAAAATGTTATGGACAGACAATAAAGGGAAAAATGTATACGAAAAAAGGATCTAGATTAGATTCAAGAAATCTGGAAGAACTATTGAGCATCATGCTTAAAATAAACACATTATCTCTTTCTATCAGATTTAAGGAACGAATTTTAAACTTTGATTTAAACAGTTTTTGCGATTGTAAATTTCAAATTATTTGAGTTGCAATCAATATTTATTAGCATCAAAAAACCTAACACAAATTAAACATAATTTTTAGAATTGCTTTTTATAATCTTAGATGAAGACGGAGTATGCAACGAGAAAACTGCAGCTTTATCTTTGAAGAGAGGTTGGACATATTTAGTCTGAATTATTTGGTCTTTATGTATGAGCTCTACAAGGAAACAAAATCTTCACCGAATGAACCAGCACACACACGAAAAACGACTGAAAAAGATTCAATTAATGATTGACTTATGTATAAGTATATGGCGTTTAAAGAACACGAATTAGATATCATGTGATGATACAATGATGTTTTTCATGTTGAACCGTTTGAGCACAAGTAAGTTTACTATGAAATTAAATGAATAATTTTTACGTTAGGTGAAAAAAGTTAGTTTGCTTCCATGATCAGAAATGATCAGTAATGAAGGCAACCTTTGACAAAAAGATAATAATAAATGTTTGTTGGGTACAACAATATAAAAAATATATACATTAATAATGGGTTTCCCAATAAGAGATTTCATTTTGATATTAAAAAGAACGAGTATTTTTTAAGAGAAATCAATGAATGTTTATATCATATTTTCTTGCAACACCATATCCTTTTCATGAAATTTTCCATGACCAATTCGCACATTTGCGGCTGTATGTCTTCGATAACTCACGAATTTCATCTTTAAGGCCTTGGATGGATTGTCATAGACCTTATCTTTCACGTGGCTTCAAAGAAAAAAGTCTAAAGGTGTTAAATCACAAGATCTCGGTGGCCAATTGTGAACACCTCTTCGAGAAATAACACGGCCAGGTAACTTTTCTTGCAAAATTGCGATTGTTTCGTTGCTTGTGTGGCACGTAGCACCGACTTGCCGAAAATAAACGTCGTCCTCATCAATATCTTCGAATTCCGGCCATAAAAAATCATTATCATAGCTCGGTAACGCAATCCAGTCACCGTAACAGTTGCACCCGCCTCATTTTCGAAGTGAATTTTAACAATTTCAATGCGTTGTTAAAGTGTGTGTCTTACTATTTTTAGTAATGGCGTAGTTTTTACTTGACAAATGTCAAAAGATGGCAAAATTGACAAAATAGCAAGCTATTCAAATGAAACTTCCTGTGAAACTTGCTGCCCAAATAGCAAGCTATTCAAATGAAACTTCTTATCGGGTAACCCTAAATTTCAGGTAATGCTAAGAACAATATAACAACAATAATATTACGTAGTTTATTCGTTATAAATATAATATAATACATATTAGATCAAGTTAAGACTGTAAACAAAGATTCGATATCATTAATATTAAACAACAATAGTTTCACTTATTTCAAATATTTGGCAACAAAATATACTTTAATACTTTGTGGCAGTTTATTAAAAATAACAGGGACTGCAGAAACAGAAAATGTTCTAAAATGATCTTTTTTTAGAAAAGGATATTCACAATTATTTAAATTTCCTAGATTACATTTAATAATTTTTACTTTACGATTTCCACTCCGAAGATAAAACATTTTTAAAACTTTTAAAATATATAAATATCTTACCGGTAGAATATTTAACGATTTGAATAAAGGTAATTACGATGTTAAACGTTATTTTTATAGGATTATACGAATGGATCAGTTTTTACAACAACCAATGATTGTATAGAGATGTTGAATAAACACCTATAACGACGGGGGTGTCGTTATCATGTGTGTTTCGTTATTTTAATTATTCAGAATTGGATGTTGTGCAAAGCAAAACTCAGTTTCGATCTGATGAGGAATCGTAATAATTTGTTAAAAATTAATTGTCATCTCATCAGGCTATGGCGACCGATTTGTAAATATTTGATAATGGTAAATAGGAACGTAAACTACATGTAACGTAAACTACATTACATTTGATGTTGTACTTAGAACCATGAAATGTAAATCTTACCATCTTATTAACATTAAAACATCATAATTTATTTGATTAGCAATAAGTTTATTAGATGATAAAAAATAAAAGAGACATGATTGTAGTAACAACATTAAAACGTTGCACAATATAACTAAGTAATAAGTTCTAACTGTGCAACAATGTATATTATCCTAAGACTGGCAGTATGTGTAAATTATCAATGTTTTCGATGACATGAGCATTTAAAAGAGCTTAAGTGCTTTAATTATTCTTTGATATCCTTATAATTCCACCGAGAGATTTCCACTGAATCGAAGAGGTAAAAACGTGGGCCAACAAATTAAACGACATTGTATTTCGATACTCAATAAAGCATATTGACACAATAGACCAAATTTTTATTAAATTATTAAAACTATGAAACAAATTTTATTTTCGAATAAGACATTATCTAATATTTTTTATATGTTCGGGAAACATAAAACAAATAAAATCCACCTCGAAGCTACCAGAACCAATGCAAGATGAAAAAATGGAATAAAAATAATATTTGAGAATGGAAAATAACCACAATGTAGTATGCACCAAATTGTTTAGATACATTTATTCCAATAACCAATGAACAAAACCCTAAACGATTTTAATCCCATATTTATTTTTTCCATTTTATTTCTTTGAGTCATCCTTTTTTATATCGATATGTATACACAAAAGGAAAATGTCAATTTGTTTTTGTTTTAAGCTTTATGTCTTTACTTTATCATCACAATCTACAAAACTCGTCTAGATACTATAATAACAATAATAATTGACCACAGAAATATTTTTATTCGGAAAAACAATAATAACTGTATGCCATTATAAGTTTTTTCCAATTTTCTTCGTTTTTTACCAAATAATAAAATGAAATCGGAAAAGTATAATACAAAGATAAGTACCAATTTGTATTATATTCGATTATTATATTTCCAATTTTGCACACACACACATACATATATAATATATATATATATATATATATATATATATATATATATATATATATATATATATATATATATATATATATATATATATAAAACCCACCTAAAATAGTTTGCTGAAATATAATACAAACGAAATGAAAATGATACGAAAGGAAAACAAACGGATTTCCTTAATATTATTGTTCTCAACTTTTTCTTATTTTAAACAGTCAAATTGTTGTGTTTCTTCCTCAAACTCTTCGTGCTATTTTTATGTTTTTCAACTATGTTTATTACATGTACTCTTTTCATATAATCACTTACATGATGTACATTACATAAAAACAAACAAAAAACTAGGAAAAGCTGTTTCACCCATGCCCCTTTTTAAAGTTAACAAAATATTTTCCTATTTAAGAATTTACCTTATAACAAACTCACACACACACGCACACACATACATACAAAATAAGTAATATAATAAGTAGATAAGAATAAGAAAATTCTTTTCTGCTTGTTACCAAGTTTTTCTTAAAAACAAAACCATACCTTTCTTTTTTAGGTCATAAAGTATTTTAATCCTTTCAAAAGCGTACAAAAATCTTTTAAATTCTGCACAATGACAACAACAACAACAACAAAGCATAATATGCATATAGTTTTAATCGAGATAGCACTTAATGCCATAAAATGAGAATTACATATTGATCTCGTCATGTTTATGTATATAATATATAGAACAGCATAAAGCTCTTGAATTATGAGAACAAAAAAAAAATTATAAACACTGTACACCTTACTAAAATAACTTCTGTTTGTAATGTGTGATGTGCTATGGAAACGGCAATGCAGATTACAGTATTGTTATTGTTACTGTCGTTGGCTCACAAATAATTTTTTTTTATATTACAATTTACTTTAAAATTTTAAATACATTTGTATGTGTATATAAATGGTTTTTCACTAAAGGCGTTCGAAATATAACACCACAGAATTGAGAACCCATATTGTAACTTGATATAATATATTGATAGTTTAGTGCACACCAACAACAACTTATTTATATACGTTTATATGTATAATATTATGGATTATTTTTCTCCTATATGGTTTTTCCATTTTCCAATTGATTGATACAAAAAGAAAACAAAAATGTGAATATAGTTGGTTGGTATACATATATATATATATATATATATATATATATATATATATATATATATATATATATATATATATATATATATATATATATATATATATATATATATATATATATATATATATATATATATATATATATATATATATATATATATATATATATATATATATATATATATATATATATATATATATATATATATATATATATATATACATATATACATATTATATATATATATATATATATATATATATATATATATATATACATATATATATATATATATATATATATATATATATATATATATATATATATATATGAAATAGAATAGTTAAAATAGAAATAGAAAATCTTGTGTTTAGGGTTTTTCAATTCAATTTTTTATTTTTATTTAATTAAATTGATTTTATTACATCGAAAATGTTTTGATCGGTTTCCTTCTACGTCTAGTTTCCTCCGTATACAATATAGATGTATACAACGGATGGACATTGAAACGAAAAGATCTCAAATCGAAAATTGAGTTAATTTTTTTTTTTTGGTTTGGTTTAGTTTGATATTTCGTTTCGTTGATGGGACAAACTAGATGAAAATTGAATGATATTGATGGTTTGTTTTAAATGAAAAGTAAATAAAATATCTTGAAATTGATAAGCTAAATTAAATGGTCCTTTGTTATTTATAATACGGTTTTGATGGCTGACAAGGGATGTAAATTTATTATGTTTATTGGTGTACAATTATCTATTGTGTTAAAAGAGACAACATCATAATCTTAAAATAATGAGTCTTAGAAAACAAACTATGAGTCTTAGCAAGAGCCTCATTAAATTGGCATATTATACTTTAACCTTTAACATCACTAAAACTCTTTAATAATTTCAAGAAATCCCTAAAAAATTGTAACACAATGTAATTGAGTCTTCTAAGTACATCATCGTGTTAATTTTATCACCTTTTTCAATTCCCTAAAATTAAAAAAAAAGAGAAACCCTAACAAAGTTTACTTAATTTCGTTTTTCGCATGAAAATGTACATCAAACCCATTTAATTTTATTTTGCGTAATTTAAATTATTTATCGTAATGAAAAAGTAAAAATAAATAAAATTAATAAATCCAACAAAAAATTTTCTATGGTTTTCTTCACTTTCCCTCTAGGTTAAAATACTTATATAAAACATAAATTTTCGTTTGTTTTATTTTTCATTCGTCGCTTGATTTTTTTTTTTTTTTTTGCTTTAAAATTATTTTTTTACAACTCGGCCACCTTATACAAAACCGTCTCAACCCTTGTTCAGTTCTATCATGAAATAAAAAAGGATGAGTATAAAATTTTCTAGTTTAACAAATGAAATAAAATAATTTTCACAATTTTCTTGAATTTATTTATTTAATTTTTTTTTTTTTTTATATATTTTAATTTAATATTTTTATTTTTTCTAAATATTTTATTGCCTCGAAGGTAAAATCAATAATCAACACACAGATAGTGGAAGAGACAGAGAGACGTTAAGTAAATATAATGGATACTTCTGTGGAAAATTCGCTCAATTTTACTCTTAAAGAGTCGTTTTTTTTATACGTTCCACACAAAAAAATCAGATTTGTATATGTTGCATTATTACAACTTTAGCCCACGAACGACTAAACTGTACCATCACGTAACTCTGTATATGATAACAGGTGATAAGAACAATGGTTTGACCCCAAAACCTAAACTTAGAAAATAATTATTTTTATACGTTCTTTACACCGTATAATTTACAGTCGAAAAATTACTATGTTGCGTGCTATAACATGATAAGTTAAAATTTGATGAGTTGTATACGAATATTTTGGCTTCTGTCTAAAAAACACATAGACAAAACAAAAATCTTAATTTATTTAAACTAATTATTTAACAGAGATATTCGTTGATTTGCAGTATTTTTATATCAATGATTTATTCGTTTGGAATAAAATTGTCGTACATCCGGAAAATTTTTGTAAATATACTTTTCCATTTTCCATACGAATCCATTGTAATATGGAAATTTTTTTTTTTTCTTATCGTATTATTGCTACTGTTTTGCACATTTCATATGTAAATTGGAAAATATACATAGAACCATAATTTGTTTATGGTCTTGTTGTTGTTGTTTTGGTTATTTAGATAAAGTTATCTACATATATGAATTAATTTATTGTGTCTTATATGAAAATAATAGAAAATTTATTAGTGTCATAAATGAATCGAGAATTAAACAAAACGTAATGATATGCAAATCAATAATTCTTAAGTTCATAAATTTAGATTATATACTTCCGTCGACTTTGAACTTGATTTAAATACAATTAAATTAACCGTAAGATATTAAATTAAATGGAAATGTTCTTTATTTAAAACCGTAAACAACACATTAAATCGTTATATTTCAAAAGAAAATAAAATAAAACGAAAGCGAATTGGGATGAAAATTTGAAGAAAAGAAAGGACGCCATCTACACATATATATGTACTCGTCTTGTTAGAAAACTGAAATTAACGTGTCTAGAAGATTATCAAAATCACATTCATATTATTGTTGTTATAATAGATAAAATACCAATATATAAGGAATGTCATTTTATCCAATAACAAAGTATTCTGACTTGAGAGCTGAATAATATTATATGGTTAATGCAATCTTTCCATTTATGTTTTTGGCTCGCGAAACCTTATACTTAGTTCAAGTATATTGATATTTAGTAATTACAAATAGTCGTGCATAGTAAATTTATGAAGTTAACTTTTAAAAATATCCAGGCTTCAAATGCTGTGTTTTAATAAAGAGAACCGCTTATATGACCGTATTTGCGAAAAGTTACTAGCGTTGCACTAGCAATGTGGGATTCTAATTCCTTATAGTTAGATTTTCGACGGACATGTTTATTTTAGATTATTCCAATTTGTTTGGTAACTAAATAAAACTATAAGGTAGGCTTAAGCTAGAACAACCTGGTTTTAGAGAACAGTGACCATGGTCTTCAATATGGTCCGATGATAAATTTCGTCTATTAAAAAAGGAACATCATAAGAACATAGTTCAATAAAGTTTATTTCATTATTCGAAGATTGGATAATTACTGATTGCATAGCGGTCATATTTAAATCAATTGTGATCTCAGAGATATGTATGAAGAAGACTGTTATAATACAACATGATTTGGAATATCTTAAACTTAACTGGCAAATCAGTTATTCAAATCAAATGTAACATTGACCATTTGGTTTAAAGTAAGAGACCACAAAAATAGTTCGAGGTTTTCTGTTTTTAGTGAATACACGTAAACATTATTCATGGCAATTGAAGAAAATCAAAGATAAAACGAAAGGTTGTTTTACAAATCTCAATAAACAACATCTGATTGATTGATTGGAGGGTTCGACCATGCATTTAGCTAGATTCCAGGAGATGGCCGTACCTCATCGGAAACGTTTTGTTAATCGATAAAAATCGAACCAGTTAGAGGCACTTTAAGTATAGCCGATAGTTAAAGACAATACAATTGTTCTTAAAAATTAATTAGATTCTATTTTCTGTAAAAAGAGTTTAGTTCAAAATTAAATTAGCAGATTTCAATTTTGAAGTAGTCATTATAAAATTTAACAACATTCGATTGAGAGAAATTTAGTAGAGAGAACGACAATATATTTCCAGATGGATGTTAAAATTACATATACCACTTAACAAAACATAATGATGTTTGGCTATGATATTTCTGGTACTCTAATTTCTTTAATCATGCTCGTTGCCTAAGAATACCCATAAACAAATTAAATTGTATAGATATTATAGAAGTTTTAATATTTTCATGTGAACTACTGAAACACTTTTAAATGTTCCTTAAACAATCTTGTATATATGATTGAAACGAAAAACATCCTCCCTGTATATAAAAATACCTATCTTACATATTTTCAATAACAATCGGTAAATCTACATCAACTGGTTATAACGAAAACAACGAGTTAATTAATTTCAATAATGTTGAATACAATTTAAAACAAAACTGGTTTCTTAGACATAAAGTTATTGATAGGCGAAAAAAAATCACTTAGTAATAATATTTTGAATAGATAATGAAAAGAAAAATGCTATTTTCACAGATGAAAAATATGAAAAAGGATGATAATTATAAGACAATCAATATTTTGCTTTAATTTTATTTTTAACCAAAATAATTTTGCCTCGAAACCGATATACATTTATATATATATATATATATATATATATATATATATATATATATATATATATATATATATATATATATATATATATATATATATATATATATATATATATTCGATATACATTTATATATATATATATATATATATATATATATATATATATATATATATATATATATATATTTATATATATAATTCTAAAAGGTCTCGACCATCTTAACCTCATTCTACCTCCTCGATATACACTTATACACATAAATAAGCAAAAAAGTAACCAACGAATAATTATTATCATGTTGAATCCCATTTTCCCAAAAGAAAAATAAATTTTACTTAATTTTCAAAAAAATTAAAAGTTTTTCCTTTGGTACCCCTTTATATAAGTATTATATTAAAGTTTAACGACATATATTCACACCACACTTTCATGTATGTATAGTCACATACTAATAAACATAGTTCACAGATACGATTTATAGATATAAAAACTTAAACTTTAATTTTGTTATTTATATTTTCCGCACACATAACAAATAATTAGATTTTCCCGGGGAAAAATAAATTTACCACCAAATAACAACAAAAAAAAATTAAGTTATGTATTTGTTAATAAGATTAACACATCACACACACACACAGTCTTTATCCTCCGATTTAATGTATCATTTTTATCCGAATTTTCATCGAAAACACACGGGTTCAAACTTAGATGGAAAAACTAATTTTTCTTTCCTCCTTGTGTAAATGGACACGTGTTTTCCTATATGTTTGTATCATTACGTAGATATTGTTGTTTTCATTTTGGAAATTTTATCTTTCTAAATACCGAAAGAAGAATTAAAATCCATAAAAGAGCGAGATATTACATGCGGTAGAATTGTGAAATGAGTTGATTTTCTACTTTCTATGTAGATTCGGAAAATCTATTATTTAATTTATTTTTATTTTCTTTACCTTAAACATGTTGGATCAACACTGTATGTTATAATATTAAGACTCGTAAAAGAAGGAAAAATATTTATTATAGAGATTTTCTCTAACCTTTTGTCTAATACAAGTACATGTAACACAGATAACTTGGATTTGATTATAAAACATAAAGCTTAGCACTGTTTGTCTGGCATTTGAGGTTTTGAACTTAATGATTTGGATAATGGTGATAAAAAATGTTTTTTGCACTTCAGTTCTTAATATCGAAGAAGGCCGTTTGGTTAACTTGTATAAATGTATAAATATATATATATATATATATATATATATATATATATATATATATATATATATATATATATATATATATATATAATTACTTAACCTCTAAACTTTTTTTTTAAATAATATTGTAGAATGTTTGGCACTAACATATATGATATTCCAAGACCTTTTCAAACTTCAAGGATTTGCAGTTTTATAATGTGAATGTGACATTCGAAGTAAAAAAGTTACTTACTCTTTTAACTAATATTGCGGAATATGAATGTTACCGTTTTAAGTTGGCAGTCGTAATTTAAGTACCTGAAAATATAATTTAAAAATTTTGATTAGTTTACAAACTATTTTTTATAGAGATTTCCATTATATTATTGCTATATAACAAAATAATTGTTCTGATGAAACATACTTGAAATTATTATAAAAAAATTATCAATTACCAGCATCAAACATAAATCACTAAAGTGTGATAACTAAGTAAGATTTCATCAAACGTTGTTAGCACATAAAGCAAAATTTTTTCAATCACGGCTTAGACGTGATTTAAATGTTGAAGTCAGTTAAGGTTTATGTTATGACATTTTAATCATAAACATCTATCGATAATATATTAAATATAAGAAAAATTGCATCATATGACATATAATCAACGTACGTAATTTCTATATTTGAAACCGCAAAATATGACATCAACTAATCACAAGTAGTGATGAAAATTAATTATAGGTTTCAATAAATTGCAACATAATCTATCGTATATCTTTATTATGTTCCGTAGCTAATAGAACATTATGAGTTTACAAAACATAATTAAAGATTTAAAGAACATGTCATTTTAAAACATTCAACAATTGTTAAAATTTTCTGGTATAATACGTCATTAATAAAACTGCGTGAAATGTTGTCTACTTTGTTCCTTTGTTTTCTGTATATGTGTTTATAGAGACGAGCACAAAGCAAATCAAATTAATTAAAATGAATGTAAAATTATATTTGCAATCATAATTATAATTTTTCACCCTGCTGCCAAAGGTTTTGTGTATACTTAATTAACTTGCAGTGACAATTAGAAAATTACTAATCATCACCGCATAGTTTTAACTTGGTGTAAACGCTAGTTTTTTAAGTTTATCAAACAGAACAGTTGTGATTAAAATGCATTATCCAATGTTATGGAAAGGGGGATTTTTTATTAATGAAAATTTCATTTTTGTATATAGAAAAGTATTTATTTTGAAGTATTTATACAGTAAGGAGTTTTCAAAGGAGTACGCACGGTTATCTGTACTTTACTAATTTAATTAAACCTTTCGTATAAAATTGATTCTCCCTTTTTTCCACAGACTGACCTGAACCATTTATCCATTTTAGCTAACTCTATATTTTAGCAAATCGATAATTTTTCTCTCTTCGTGTTGGCAATGCAATGCACCGCATTGGTCACTACACATTAACATTTGCTTGTATTTATGTGGAGCACTTTTTAATTTGAAAAAGATGTTTCTTGTACTCATGTGTAATTTCATGTTTGTTGGGTATTTCATTTATGATGCATCTCACTTTCGCTTGAACAAGATATTTTCTTAGCTGCTATTTCATTTTATACATTTGTACTTCCCAAATAAAGTTTTCGCACATTCCATTTCGATATCCGAGAATAGTATTTTTATTCCGTTTAAGAATAGCAACTATACCTTTTTTCCATTTATACGATATTTTGTTAGATAAGTTGTTAGATAACAATTATATTTATGATATGTTGTTAGATAAGTTACTCAACAACTGAATCATGTTAAAATTTCCATGATTTGTTTTTGGAGTGGTCGATTTTAAATTATCTTACAATCTAAGGAACTCCTCCATATTTTCCTATCATATCCATATGTTTCTATCATTCTTCTAACTTAGTCACTCTTTCAAAAAATACTGAACGTCTTTAGTTCTGGTTCTTTTAATCATTGTAGATTAAAGTAGGGTTGTACTTGAATTCATGGCTTTAATTTATTTTTTTAATCATATAGTAGGATCATATTTTAATAGCTCATATAATCTGTTTAGGCAAAATAATTTGTATCTCTTATGCCCGATTCTATGAACAACGATAAATAAAAAAAAAATTCGAGAGTAACGATTGATCAGCAACCAACGATTAGTTTTAGTCGATTCTATGAACGACGATAGATTGTAATTTACACTTGGTTTTATTGTAGTTTTACTGCAGTTTTTGTATACGTGGTAACACTTTTTTGTGACGTATACTTAAATTTTATTTTGTTTCTATGGTTTTTACTCAAATTTGTTGTTGTTCATATTTATGAAATATCAATCAATTCTTTTTTTAGCCTTATGACACTCGCTTTTTTTAAGTGCTATAAAGTGCTGCAAAGCTAGCAACGCTTAACAGAGAAAGAAAATGATTAATTTTGCAGATAGCACTATAGTAACACTATTGAAATTTTTGAAAAAACAAAATAAAACACACAATAAATCTGCGTTTGCTGCGGCTATTAATTCTACATGATGAATACAATGTCATATTTTTTAATATATAATTATTATGTAGATGTATATATACATACATATATTTATAAATATATATATATATATATATATATATATATATATATATATATATATATATATATATATATATATATATATATATATATATTATATTAAAATAATAAATTATATTATTAAGTTATAATAATTATGTTTTTTATTTATACACTTTTTCATACACTTCAGACTCAGACATAACACAACAAACATCAAAATATACTTTCCTGCACAAAGTATGAAATGTCAAGAAAAAAAGAATCAAATTGAATACTTTTTTTTGCTAGAATTGCTCGATTAATGCTAGAAAATTTGAGCTACTACTTTTTTTTTTGACGTTTAAAATTTATTTTCATGCCTGTGGTTTATTCACTTACTCTTACATATATTATGTATAAATATTAATTTGCTCTCTCAGTTTGGATTTTCTAGCCACTGAATAAGTGGCAAAAAAGCGAGTGTCATACGGCTTTTAGATAGAGAAATTAAAATTAAATTTGTAATTTTGTGCAATTATAGTTTATTTTATTTAATTTTGACTATTTTATAATTACAAATGAAATATGTTAGTTATAATATGTGAATATGTTAGTTAATATAATCGGATTCATTAAACTTCGAATCGCCTTAGTCTAATTTATAACTTGACAACACATATATTTTGGTGTTAACTTTACTTTTCTTATATCGATGTTTCAGCAACATTAGCCGCCGTTCTACGCAAATGTCTGATATTTTTAGATTTTGTTTTTAATGAACTGAAACAAAAAAGTGTTATTTGATAATCTAACCTCATAAACACGACCACTTTTTTAACAGACTCTTGCATTCTGCAAAATAAGAATCAAATAAATCACAAACCTAATAAAACCTAATAAATCACAGCTTGGAGATTGAACGATTTAGTTTTCGAGGAACATTTCTGATGAACAAATCATTTAGAAAAATATTATGTTTGGACTACACTGATGTAGTTGAATCTTTAATGATTTAATGGTGCGTACATGTAAGTGATTAAAAAATTTCATCACAGGATGAAGTTAGTAAAAAGCTTTTATCGGTGATTTTAAATTCTTGCTGTTTGTTTTTATCGGTGATTTAAATTTTTTCGTGTTATTTCGTAATAATTTCTAATATTAAATTTAACTTCATTTTGTTTTTATTGGTTGATTTTAATTTCGTAATAATTTCATTTTGTTTGTTTTCGGTGATTTTAAATTTTCGTGTAATTTAATATTTTTCATGTAATTAAATTTTTTTCGTGTAATTTAATTTTTTGAATTTAATTAATTCGTAATAATACCCAAAATGTATTTATCAAGACAAACCGCTATCGAAATTTTAGCGCGGGACAAACGAAATAAGAAGTGTCAAAAAATAGCAAAATTATATATAATGAGCACAATTGTTGCTCATAATTTTTATATTTTTTTATTATGTTTGATGCTTATGGTGAAAAATGTGCCCAAAGTTAAAATTATTTCAACTCAGAAGGGGAAATTTATATATTTTTCGTATGAATAAATTCAAATTTTCCCTTGATTCGCGAATCAATTTTATGATCCATATAGTACGCACCATAAGGATAAAAAAAATTCTAGCCGTAATTTCGATTTGCCACATGACAACATAAACATTGTTATTACCAATTGTTATACATAAGTATTTAAAAAAATTTTAGATTTTATTTAAAATTGCCTTTTTAGTTCAATGCCATATCGTATTCACGATACTGACCAAAACATAGCTAATCGAAAGAGAAAATACAAGTTTTAATTTTAAAAATTACATTTTATTCTTCAAAGTTGTTGCTACGAAGGGTTTTGGGCTTCGATTGCATGAAAAATTACTGCTCTCAAAAGCAAATATTATAAAAATGTGTTCAGTACAAAAAAAGATACAAAAAAAGGTAACGTTGACATAGAAAATATTGTGCTCTTTGAAAGATCGTAACTCAAGAGAGAACGAGAGACCAAAACCCGTGTCTAATTTGTCTAAATTTTCTTTTTCTTTAATGCCCAATTTCCATTATGAAACAAATACGGTCAGTACTAAAAAAATTAAATAAGTCAAAACAACCAGAAATTTCATTAGAGTAACAAAAGCTATCATACAAAAATTCCCCTCTTTACTGAAAAAGTTTTAAAAATACTGTTTGTATTTTTTTAATAATGAAAATCAGCCTTAAATTTAAAATTTGATATATTTAATGACCCAGGTAAATTTCATTTCCGCACACATCACCTAAAATTTATAATTATAAATAAAAACAAATCGACGACATTAAGATAACGTAACAGTCATGTACATCGTAATGTCACCAGTACTTTTATATATGCGACTATTAACTTTAACTTTATATCATTAGACATTCGTTTATAATCATACACTATATAAATAATTTAATATACGTTATCAGTTGTTATGGTCTCAAAATTGTTGTTGCTGTCAAAACTATAAAAAAAAACCTGCAATTTATAAAATCACACGGAAAGTTTGGTCGAATATTTTTGTTGTTGCTATAATATAATTTCAAAAAATTAAAAACTAAATTCGCAAATTAAGGGTTTTGCGTATTTACACTCGATTTGGTATATTTACGAATGAAAAATAAAATTTGCATATTTTAATTAATCTATAATTTAGTAGGAGCAATATAATAGTTAGATTGGTGCGGTTTGATGATAAAATTGAAATATGGTGTTTGTTAATTTCAAGTGGTTTAGTTAACATGTGCATATATTGGTTACATATAGCAAAATAAGTACAGTAAATGAACGAAAATCAGATTTTTTATGGTTTAACACCTAAACTAATCTATGCGCCGTAGTTGGGCCCTTTTATCGTTTGTTATAATTCCAACTTTAGGCCACTGGTTACGAATGTACCACGAATGTAATGAACAACTTTTGGTGTTCCCATTGGTAACATAACGTTTGGTACATCTTTAGCATCACTTTGTTTTTTACTGACTGTATATGCTTACTTGGTTCCATATAGGTGGCGAATTATAGATTTCATCATACATAAATTTAAATCGATTTGTTTTGTATGCTTGTTTTGACAATGTTTCAAAAGGTCGTATCAAATTTCTTTTCTTTTATCTTTCGAGTGTCGTCTTCTTGATTAAACAAAATTAATCATCTATTCAATCCGATGTATATGATCAAACGAGTTATAATTTTTCATATGTTATTATTTTATAGACAACTGTTCGGATTATTAATGAATAAAGATAATGATACTTTAACTCTTTTTTTTTATTATTATTAGGCAATCATTCAAACGATATTTAATGTTGCTTGTATCAACAAAGTTGATTAATAAACTAAGCTGTTCACTTGAACTATACGTTGCTCATTAAATCGAGGTATTTTTATCTAAAAAAAATGTTTTTACGGGTTAATTGTTAAACCAATTAAACTACAGATTTCTTAACAGATTTTAATTTAAGAACGTTTGCGAATTGCGACCTTGTTAAATCAAATATAAATACATTAAATTACTTAAAACTTTTAAAGCAACAAGCATAGGTTAATAGTATAAATGTTCCGCTTTGCAACCGACACATTTATTTAATTATTAAATCTTTAATTGACGACATTCCTTATTTTTTAAACTAACGGGTACGTTTTCAAACTTAAAGTAATACAACCTACGAAATTTTGATGCAAAATAGCTAAAGCACGCACGGTCAAATTCATCTATAGCGCTCGTCATTTAATTTTTGGTTAAAAAACGATTATTTAACCAAATATAATTTGAATTTGACGAACAGGTAAGATGAGATATTAACAGGTAATATCATAATTTCCAAAGAAAATTAGTATTTAGTTACTTATTTTTTTTAAGTTCTAATTTCATAACAAAAATTTAGATTATACGCCATATTTTATTTTTACCAACATCGTTACTCTTATTACGTGATTCAAAAAATTCAACTAAGGCTGTCGGCCAATAGTCGTGCAAATGCTCGTTTTACTTAAAATTTGAACCGTGTAAACGGTATTTAGTATACAGACACTGTACTATACAAAGATCGACAAAATAGGAGAGAAAGAAATTTTTTTTTGTTTTGGTTGGTTTTCAGAGATTTAGCACTATCTCTTTGAGTATTTCCAATTGTGCAAATCAATTCTAGTTTTTTTTCGTCCAGTTCTAAACAAAATAAAATTGAGATCAATAATCAATTTACTCTGTGTGAGAATTCTTTCTCTGCTGAGCAAATCAGCTTCAAGTTCATCAAGTTGGAGAAACCGAACCAAAAAAATAAAAAATTCAAAGATGAAATGCGAAATATCATGGCGTCAGTAATATTTGGTTAATTTCCACTTCCATCCTCAATTGTAATTTAATTGCGTCTTTAGCAACTAAAATAAATAAACCGTCTTTTGGACTTCGTCACATCTAGGTCTACTAAGTTGAACCTCGGCATCATCTAATAAAAAATAACCATTCTATGGAAATTTTCTGTAAAAGCACTTGTTGATTGTGTACTGCCCGACACAAATAATAATTATTCGATAATTTGGACCGCAAACGTATTGCAATTGAATAGGATAAACAAGTTACCAAAACACAATTAACTAAATCTCTATATACGTTCCAATCAAGAGGTTTGGAAATATTTAAATTTGTTTTCTCAAAATCGCCGTTTTGAAATCAAATGTTATTATTTGTTTGGACCATAATTCACTTTACCATAAATTGTTAAATGGCCAAGTTGGAATGTCTTTAATATCGAATTGAAATGTCAATATCAAAATAGAAGTCAGTGGTTAATGATTTATGAGAAGTAACATTTACTACATATTTTATGCATTCATTGTTTTACTGCAGCTAATTTTAAACACGCCCAAAATATGATTGGAACATAAATAAAAATATATATGTAATAAATTTCTTGAGAGTGCCATCGTCTAGAAGAACGATCCATCAGTTACAAAAGCAATTCAAATTAACTGTCACATGTATAGAAAAATTGACGGACAAAACATGATAAGATAAACAACAATAAAATGACACAGGTGCAATATGTAACTGGGAGGTTATTGCTTTGTAACAAAACCAAAATTTTGTTTGTTAGTCAAATGGTCACCATTCTACTCGTATAACCAGTCAGACACATCGATATATAATATTTGAAAATGGAAAATTAATACCAAAAAAAAAGCAAATTGGGAAATAATAAAAGTAATAGTAACATGTGACATGTCAAGAGTTTGGAAAAATGCATTTTTCATTTATTTCTATATATTTCACAGATGTCATTTCATTTTTCGAGAATTAATACAGACAAAGTGTATGTATCGAATTTATCTCGATATGGATATATATATATATATATATATATATATATATATATATATATATATATATATATATATATATTTATATATATATATATATATATATATATATGTATATATATATATATATATATATATATATATATATATATATTATATATATATATATATATATATATATATATATATATATAAATATATATATATATATATATATATATATGTATATATATATGTATATATATATATATATATATATATATATATATATATTTATATATAAATAAATATATATATATATATATATATATATATACATATATATAGATATATATATATATATATAATATATCCAGCTGGAAATATATTTTTATATTTTGTTTATGTCTACACTAAGCACAGGATACATACATAATGTATAGATGAAAAAATTTTTGATAAAATTGGAATTCAATTTTTAAATTTTTCCGTGTAAATTAGAAGATTTGTTACATGTTTCTTTTTACAATATATATATATATATATATATATATATATATATATATATATATATATATATATATATATATATATATATATATATATATATATATATGTATATATATATATATATATATATATATATATATATATATACATATACATATATATATATATATATATATATATATATATATATATATATATATATATATATATATATATATTATATATATATATATATATATATATATATATATATATACATGTATTGATTAAGAGATTTAAAATCAAATCAAATTTGTAAATAATATATTTCCCTAAATTTTCGAAATTTATAAAGCTATTTATCGTACATTATTTTTATAATATACATCATACAAATAATGGAGGGTATAGGCTAGCATACTATTCGATGATTATTTTCAGTCGTAAAACGTAAACCGATTTTCTTGTCCACCGCACTCATACTTAAAATAATTGTACTATACACTTCCATTTTCCGGAAAATTTATCGTTTGCTTTCCAAAAAATAAAAATAACGACGATAATTTGTTAAAAAAATAATAATAATAATAAAACAAAATAGGAAAACTAAAATAACAACAAACTTCATTCGGAAAAATATATTTGTATATATATATATATATATATATATATATATATATATATATATATATATATATATATATATATATATATATATATATATATATATATACCCTTTTTTCGGAATAACCTTTTTTTCTCCACCTCATACACAATTACTGTAACGTATACTTACACATACATATCAAATGAGTATTAGAAACCGCTTTTAACTTTTTAATTTTTTTTCGACGTTTTCTTTTTCTTATTTTAATGGAAACATAAAATAATAAAATTTTCAACATTTTCTTTTACCACTTGGACCGATAGTAATAAATATATAAATAAAATAAAAAATATGTAAAACATGATTATGTTGTTGTATGGTTAGTACAATGAATTTTACTCGTATAAAGCTATACGAACATTTTTATAGAGGAGACAAAATACATAACTGTAGCATTAAATGACTTGGAAAATTTTTATCGTTTCGTAGTTTTCTTTTGCATTTAAAGTGTACCAAAAGAAAAATTGCATTAACCCTCGGTGGAGTTGCAAAACAATAAATGTTTTATTTAAATACTACTCTCGTACTACAAGAATCTTGAATAATGGTTCTGATATTTTTCTCATCCTATTCGCTCTCTACCTCATTTTGGTGTAATATTTTAAATTTTACTGTTGTATTTTATATGATCTAGTTCTTACGAAGTTATGCTGACTTTGAGCTAAAAACCTGAAAAGCTCTTTTTCACTTTATACAAGATTATTACTCCCTCTTTGAAGTAACTTTTCGTATTGTTAAAGAAATCAAAAATTATTTGAAATGATTTCACTAAATAAAACAAAAATTTTCGAGGATGGGAAAAATCAATTAAGCAAATCGATAGAAAACATGGAATGAAATGGACGGAAAAACTTTACAAAATATTCAAAAAAAAAATTAAGTTAACAAAATATTTGATTGATACTCTTGATATGCATTGAAATGTATATACCCATGCCGTACAAGGAATCTCTAGAGTATATATGCAAAGCGATATTTATATAACTAGAACTTAATTTGCTAAATTATGACATGGGTAGCTCTGACACAAATTGGCCATTTCCATAGGAGTGTACAGCCACTTCTCTGAATTTTACTTTCTTTTTGCTGTCGCGTACTCCTTATTTGTGTGAGTACGAAATTCTAAAAATATTTTTCCCGTTGCACATTTATTTTTAATCGACTTATCAACAAAAGTGCCGTGTAGCATATTACATCATATAAAAGGAATTATTGTCGAGCGGTATTTTTATGCTTTTGGGAAATTGGTAGGACCGACCAACATAATAGTGCTCGATTGTAAAAGCAGTGACCTTTACACGTATAGGGGTATCTTTAACAACCAGCATACTATTCCTATGAGTACACTGACGACTCAGGGAACGCCTGAATCTTTTTGTTTTTTTTAATACTGATGCCGTGGGAACTTTGCAAAATGTATCTTTTGAGTGCCAACTGCCAACAAAAGATTGCGTAGAACGATTTTTGACGATTTGACGTTTTGTTTCATCATTCGTTTTGTCAAGGTCCTAAACACGATTCAACTTGATTGGCTTCTATTGGCGAATTCCTTAAATAAAAAACAAGGAATTTTGTTCAACAGGAAAATAATTGTTCATACATTACCACATATTCCATAAATATTTAAATAAAAAGAAATTTGTACGTTTGGTTTTCTTTTACTTCTTAAAAAAATAACTGTGCATTGTAAAATAAAAACGCGTAGATTTTAACCGCGCAATGCGGGCATTTTCTGTAAATGATTTAAATGACGAAATATCGTCCAACAATAAACCACACCTCCAAGTTGGATAGAGTTTAAAAATAGAAAAAAAAATATGTCTTGTTCGACTTATCGATTCATAGGTATACATATTTCGATATTTCGTTTTTCATATCTGTTATAGGAATCCCTCACATTGCAAATGAAAAACAAACGTACAAATTTCTTTTCGCCAATAGAATATAAATAATACAAATTTCGCCAATAGAAGCCAACCGCGCTTTGCGATGGATTACTGTATATTTCATAAAGGGATACTTATGCCAGAATACAACAAAAATGTAGTTTATTATCACAAAGAATCGACAAAAAACAAAAATCGAAATCAGATAGTAAGTTGGATAGTGTGTTGGACCGACGGTTGGCCCGACAAGTTGGTTCGTGTCATGGAGGAAAGACATATTTTAATTAAGAAAAATTAATATTTTAAGAAAAATACTTTCTATTAGGTCATATAATGCGTCGCTGTTAAGAGTTTGCAAATCAATTAGTTTATAAAAAAAATTTTAAAATTAGACCAACTAATTTCACTATTTTTAAAACTAATTGTACGGCTTTGGTAAAATACAGCTCTGATGAATTTGAACTTAAAACTTTTTATCACTACTACATTTCGTAATAGTTTTAGTTATAATTTCTACAATTTAGCAATTAATTACACGATAAGAACTGCTTTATAAATTATTTTGTGGTTCATTACGGCATTTTTTGACAAACCACTTATTCTATTAAGTAACGCAGTCTTGATATAATAATGAATAGGGCAGACATATTTTGTTATATATATCCGTCCCGCTATAGCTAATGACATATGAAACACGATTTTATATTAATAATTCCATATTATTGGCCGGTGTCAACCAACTAATAATATTGTTTAAGTAAGTAATTTAGTAGCCGCACACTCAGGCTGTGTAAAATTTAATTTAAAAATTTTACTAAAGCAATACACTTAAGATAATCAACATATAAATTTTTAAAAATTAAATTGATTGTTTGAAACAAACACTTAATGCTAAATAAAAAAAGTCTTAAATCGAAAAAATAATCAATTAACTATATAAACAATTTAATAGCTAATAAATAAGTAATCAGAAAATAGGAAGTCAATTACTCTTCGTAACATAAATTAGCGAATTACTTTAGTTTTAACGTTCTTTAGTCAAAACCCTATGTTTGAATTTTATATTAAATAATAAAATAGAAAGGAATACCGTCAATAAAACGATTAACTTGAAAGGTTTCATTACATATATTTGAATAATTGAAATGTAATTTGCTTCTTGAACCATTTAATAATATATAATCAACAATCACTTAATGCCAAAGGTATACAGCATAAGAAAGAATCCAATTTCTTTAATACTCCTGAGAAGAGGTGAAATGTACACCACAATTTACCAATTCCTATGTCGAAATCTATATATATTCGATAACCACTCAAATTATTTTTACGTCAAATAGTGTGATTACACACCAGTACATCCACCCTAAGTCTTACATAACACGAATTAGGATGCGATGAAGATTGAAATTACTTTTAAAGAACAGAATACATAAAAATTGAATGTTCATTCAACTAACCCTTCTATTTTTGATGCTTTTGTAACAAACTTTGTATCGAATATGTTTAATAAAATCCCACGAGTTTTTACGTTTTCAATTATTTTAACTCTTTCTCTTATATAATTTTTGGGCCTCTAATTAAGGAGCTTTAATAAAAATGAAAGTTTATTTGCATTAAATACACACTGTACTGTTAAGATTCCTTCAAAATACGGTGCGTTCAATAAACAAATCAAAATCTTTTTCTCTCAGTCATACTAATTTCGTTCCTATTCAAAATTACATAGCACCACCATCACCATCATAAACATAAATATTAATAAATTTCGCGCACTTGTGACATAACCGTTATATATTATAAATTATAAGTATTTCAAAGTTAATAAAAAGTTTCAACGTGATGAAAATATCAAAAAGATTTCACTTAACAATACCGTGTATAGGCAAACAAAATTCTGCATTGGTATCGATTTTATTTTCGGTTTAATTTTTCCAAATAAATGAAGAACACCATGAAGACAAAAACAACGAAAAAGTAAATTAATAAAAAGTTTAAATAACGATAGCAACAATAACAAATTATTCATAAATAAAAAACGAAAAAGAGGAAAATGAATGAGGAAAGTTTTAAAAAATATACACATTCACATGTATATACAAAAAAGCGTTTTAGTTATACCAAAAGCAAATGAAGTGAAAAGCTTTATAGTTTTTAATTTTATTTTGTAAATTTTATATATGTATATATATATATATATATATATATATATATATATATATATATATATATATGTATAAATTTTAAAAAATTGAAAAAAATTTAAACATTTTTGTTACATTTTTGTTTCATGTAAGTGTGGAAATTGACGGTTTTATTTTATTTCAGCATCCACCATATAACACATTTTTTTTAAAGTTCTGTGCCAATTGTCCCTAGTAAATTTCATTAACTAATTAACTAACCATTTTATTAACAAATTAGGCAAGAAACATTGACAATGTTTTTCTACTATGTATTTAGCTATGTTTTTAGCGAACAAGGATGTAAGGCAATTGAAAGACAAAGAAAATACCGTGAAACCTTAAAATATAAAGCAGAGAACCCGAATAGTATAATACCACCAGTTCAAAAAGGAGTTAAAAAAAGATATATGTCAATGACAATTTGTGAAGTCTATGGAATTTTTTACAAAACTAAAACAAATGAAAAACAAATTATGGACAAGACAAAGTTTTTCGAATTGGCCATCAAACATATTACTTGTTGCAGATACACACCACAATATTTGCGTCTGTCATCTCAATACATATTTTGAAATACATATATTTTCTTGTGTTCCTCAATAAAAAATATTTGGATTCCCATCAAATTATAAACAGCTTTTAACAGTCAATTAGTGGATGTTCAAGACGTATTACCGATTTTATGGTTAGACACAGTTATATCTTGGAAAAAAGGGTCAAAGATAAACAAAATTATAGAATTAAAATAGTTAAAAACACAGAAACTGGGGCAGCTGCGGCAATGATCTCGACCATCAAATATCTCATTTTAGGAAATATTAATCATATTTTTATGATTAATCATATGCAGTCGAAATATTTTCAGAATGTAAGGAATTCGTAAATGAAGACGAAATCATTTTGCAGATAGATTGATCGCTGAAAATTGTAACTGTAAAACAAAGTGGCTCGGAAGATGCTAAACGTTTTAAAATATAACCAAAGAAGAAGTCGCCACAATACGAGTTTTTTGGTAACTAAATTGGAATACGTTCCGACAATACTGCAATTACAAACAGAACATCAATTTGATGTATCTATCGACAATTTTTGTATTTATTCCACTACAGCAAACTCTAAAATTACTAAGAAGCTTATATATGATATTTTAGTTATACGTTCATCTCGTTTAAGAATTTATAGTTAAGGACTGTGTTACATGTGAGTAAAAAGTGTGACATGTACGTATAGCAAGCTAATTTTTGTACAAACAAATTGAATTAAATAGTAAATTAGTGGCAGGTACCTCATTCATCCACTTTGGTCAAAAAATAATATCGGTTGCAGTGAGTTAACTGGTTAATGTCTTATTTCTGTCACGCTTACGTACCGTAGATTTGTTTATGTCATTTTGTGTGTTCTATATTTGATTGAATCTAATTGAAATTTAAAAATGTTGGCAAATAGTTGTCAAACTATTAACATTTAACTTACGTCACAGAACGTACACGAAATCAGTGATACAATTTTCCTTTTTCTTCAATTATGTATATAATAAATACTTCGATTTAAAAAAAATCATCATTTTTAGCACTTTTTTAGTGGCTAAAGAAATGGAATAAAAATGGAATGAGATTAAGCTCGATCGATAAAAGGTTACCACCTATCATAGTATTACTTACAAAATCGTATTTCCCAAATCCAGATTTATATGGTAAAAACAGATTGTGCTCTATGCCTTTAAGCGCTATGCCTACAATATTTTGAATACTATTAAACTGTTTTGAAATTAATTAATTAATGGATTACATATAAATTATTTAGTTAATTGTTGATTTAAAATTAAATTTCTCCGTAGCAATAAATGCTAATACTCTTCGGCCATAATAAAACTGCAATTTTATACAATTTATATATAGTAACTTATGCCAAAACTACGGGTTACATCCAATTGATCACTTATATTTAGTTAAAAAAAAGTGTTAGTACCATTTTGGTATTATTAATATTTTTGTGTAGGTTCTATGCTTTGTTTATTTTGATAAATTTCATTAATTTTTTATTTAACAGCACTGTTACTTTATTTTAAATTTTGTGATTTTGAAAATAAACTTATAAAAATTTAGTTCAGTTTCAAAAAACCAATATAAATTATAAAATTACCAGTAAACGAAATGTTCGTAAACTGAACGATTTGTTCGTATATATGATCAACTCCTCCACATACAAAAATATACGGACAATTTGTATACATATTTCAAAACAACATACTATGCGGAGCTATCTATCTTAAAAAACTCAGATTATTTTATCGAAACACCTCATACGAAGTGAGGTTAGATCAGCCGGAATTTATTTGAGATTGGTTAAAAGGCATAAAGCGTTCGGTAACCAAAATTTTTCGTTTTTTATAAAAAGGTGCTTCCTTCATTCTGGATATAGTTTTTACTCGGAACATTCGATCCAGAACTGCAATATTGGAAAAAGTGAACGTTTATATTGTAAAACATCGATCAAACGAGGTATTTGTTATAGCCGATTACCGATTTTATGAAAAGATTTAATTTTTCAGCAGTTTAGGCAAGTGGTTTATAATTAAAATAATGACAAACGTATTAATCGAATTTTTCCTTTATCGTCGATTATTAACTCTATAAACTTTTCATATTTCTAAGGTAAAAGTAGTAATTTTGAACTTCTTAATTTGTCAAATGGACAAAAATAATAACGTTTCGTCATGTTATAACACCCTGGATTTCATTTAAATTTACCTATAGTCACTTTAAGTGACTGTCTTGCAACACAATATTATTCTATCTAAATTGATTCTTTTCGATACCGTTGCTAGTAATGCATTAGTTTAATGAGTATGAATAAAGGATGCTGTTATTTGTGGCTACATGATTTTAAATTTGCTATTTTCACAAAAGTAGTTAAGGAGTAAATATTTTAAGTAATTTGCTTATTTGAGTTCATATATACTAGTTCATATATATACATAAATAAAATAAAACGTATTTTTTTTCAAAATGGGATTTAGTGTATTGAAAGGTAAATATATTTATTTTACGGTAGCTATTGTGCCAAACAGCGAATATGTAGGCGACAAACTATTTAAAATAAATACAACTCTAATATAAAAAAACTACTCACAAAATTTCTTAGTTTAACAAACGCAAAATTTGTATTGCGTGTAAATGCACACGCAAAAAACTATGTTAGCTAACCATTTTAAAATGAGCTATACCTTTAAACCCGTCGAAGTTTAACATATATCTGCTACTTTAAAACTAACTTATAAATAGCCAACAAAGTTATTTTTAAAATAACTATAAACTATGTTTGAATGAAATGTAACATAAATAAAATAAACCATAAATTCTGAAAATCTACGTGAAATACTACTATTCAATGCATTAAACTGTACGGAACCAAACCTATATTGAAAATATTTATTAAGATATTAAAAAGGATAAACATATAAAAAACAGCATATTAAAAATGATTTCAAAATCTTCAGGGACTTTGCAATTTAAGATATTAACTCTGTTGTCATCGTGCATTAAATTAGCAAATCCATAAAAGGTAAATAATTTGAAATGTGGAAAATGAGTCATGTATATTCACGTACGTCAGTGTATATAAACCACTGTGTAAGTGGACAAAGTTTACCACTGATATGTACCATTTATGAAGAAAAAGCACTAAAAATATAATATAAATTATCTTTGATCGTTATCATCATTATATTATCTCGAAATTCATCTGCGATCCAATGATATAAAGATGTAATTCGAGTGTTAGCTTAAGCAAGTCAAATGAAAATAAAGGTAACAGGTTTTTATTGAATGTGCATTGAATCTCTTGATTTTATCGATGTAAATATGTATAGAATCATCAATGGTCCGATTTAACACAGTCAAACAACCGGTAACATATCCATTTGTATGGTTAAAAAAAGGATACTAAAAAACCAGAAATATATAAAAAAAATGTAAATAACGATAGTTTTATGTGCGCCAAAAATTTATTCGAAACTCTCAAAACGATGGGGAAAATATTTTTATGTTTATAGTGTACGAAAGGCGAAAAAATGTTCCATTGTAAATTGCTTTCATTGGGCTATAGAGTGGAAACTCATCTGTTTTTAGATTCGTTGTGGTTGTAACATGAAACATAATATATTATTTATATTTTCACTTAAAATAAAAATAACAAAACAAGAAAAAAATTTAAAAAAAGCTTCGACTAACTTTTAAGCTTTTTATGTTGAATTTTTAGCATCATTAATTCTTTAACCAATTTTCCTTTTGTTTGTGTGTACACAGTGCTCCTTCGTTCCAGGTCAGTAGACAATATTTTCATTTTGTGTACAATGTGCTTTTACGTTCCGATTGTGGGAAGAACGATTTACATCTAACACACGAAATTTTTATTTAGATTGTTGAAATTTGATTGAAATTTCATTTCGATAAATAATGGGGGGTTTACACTCAGTGTGTATTGGTTTGACTTGTTAAAGCAAAAGCTTTGAACTAGAGAATTATGTACAAAGGGAAAATTTCAACAAACAGAAAAACCACATGCAGACATTTATGGTAAATAGCTATTACTAAATACAGTTATATCATTTTGCAAAACAGTTTAGAAGCATCTGGCATGACTTGATTAAAAAAATGAGCTTAAATATATTGTACATTTTCTAATATAAAAAAGCATTTAATTTTACTGAATACACAAAGCTACTTGTTTTACATCAAAAAAAATGTATGAGCCCGTAAACAGAACTCATCAACAATACATAAAAAATATGTAAGTTGGATAGTTTTTGTATTCGTTATTAATATGATAAAATGAGCATAGGTCAGACTGGCACCATCGGACGTTTGCTGCATTAAAAATAAGCAACACAAATTATTTGTTAATAAATGGTCTCTACCCAATCACTTCAGAAGTGATTTAAATGACAGTGAAAGTTTAAAAAAACTTACAAACAGAACAACTATAAATCGATAGAGAAAATAACTTTAACAAATCGATGGAACGATTGGGTTTTTGTGACAGAAAATTTACGAATTTAATAAAAAACTACCTTTAACTTGGTGAAATTAGGAAGGGAAACGAATGAGTAAACGACCAATTTTGTTGAGTAAATAAATTGTACACTAAATTGGATAGAGGGACACTGTGGATTAACATTTAAAAAGTTAAGTGACCAATTATTTAGTGAGCTGCACTACGTAGTTTGCGCTTAATATGTACCTGAAGTTTGGATACTGTCCGATATATACGAGATATGGTTTAAAACGACGATGTCACATATATCACATTCTCTACAAATCCCGACATCAGGTTTTTCTTTTTGCAATAAATAAAGTAAAGGGATTGGTACTAATTAATTATAAGCATAAAGTATAAAGAACTAGCACCAACGATCTGGAGGATTCATTTTATATAATAAAATTTACTTTATATAAACTTACCGCTAGAAAAGTATGGTATATTAGCAACTGACGTTGGTTTACGTTGGCATCTTGAGAACAACTTTTAAATCACTGGTTATGAATTCTATTGTGCAAATATTTGCAAATCGATGAACCCACCTGAAATTAAAAAAAAAAAAAAAAATTATAGTACTTTTTGTAGTTTTTGCATTTTTTTATTTAAAGTAATATTTTCCATTTATTGACTGAATCATTTAAACAGTTTTTTTTTCTATAATTTGTTAAACTATAAATTTATAAATCAGACAAAGCATATTTTCCTATATACTTTAACTATACAATTTCCATTTTTCAACTCATTTATATCCATCTACATACATAGGTACATTCTGTTTACAATATTGTTCCTATTTCCTGACAATTTTTGTTCATTAAAAATGGTAGTAAATTAAAAATAAAGAGAAAATTAAAAAAAAAATTTGGAAAATTATTACGGTAGAAAAAAGCAATTAAAGTTTTTACCACCACAAATAAATAATTTCAAATTTAAAACCGGTAAAAATTAAATTGGATTTTTTCCCTAAGTAATACGCGGGTAGATTTTAATGGATGAATATTTACTAGGTCCAACAACTAACGTTGGTGCAACACTCAAAAATAACTGGTAATATTAGGGTAAGAACCTAAATAACATAATTAAAATTCAAAACATGCTGATATGTTAACTATAATATGCACTCCTCCATTACGTGTATGAAAATTGTTGGAACATTTTTTTTTATAAAGCTCACAGTAAACAGTAAATGCAAAATAATTAAAGAAAACTAGCAATATATAGCATAGCAACAAATTATAATTAATTGTCAATCATCGCAAAAATTATTCACAGATGAGTATACCAAACGGCATAGAAATAAGCAAAACAAGTTAATTTGCAATGCTGGAAATCACCTACTGCGAAGCAAATATTATCATCATAAATCTGTGGAACAAACTAGAAATTGCGTACATACACGAGTTAACAACAACCATATTTCAACCTTCATGACTACTAATTTAGCAATAAAAATATAACAATATATCAATGTGACTCAGCATAAGTCCGGCATCCCCATTTTAAAAAGTTTTTTTTACCATTCAGGAATTCAAAAATTAAATTTTTTTTTATAGCTACATATTTCCAATTCGACTGAAAACTAAATTTTCAATTCCTTTCATTCGGAGAATGTTTTGTTAGGTTTGTGTTTTTAAAAAGTATAGAGCATACCAACAAAAACAAACTATGTACCAATTTTTACATGCAGTAAACAGTATTATCATCATTATTATTATTTTTTTTTTAGTTGTCAGATTTATTTTTATACAAAATAATAATTATTGCATTTCTTATTCAGATATATACATACATGATTTTAGAAATAACAATTTTCGTATTTCATTTTGTTGGCAATTTAAAAAGGATTTTCAACTTATCATTTGACAATTATACAAATTTAAATTCTTTTGTAATGAAAATGATAGTACTATAAGGACTTGTGTTGCATTTGAGTGATTTTCAATTTTATGCCACATAAAATGGTGCTGATATGCCACATAAAATGGTGCTGATATAACAAAACCCAAGTCAAAAATTTCAAACTTTTCGACTTACATATAGATTTGAATCAGATAATAAACCGAAGCAAATCCGAAGTTTATTTAACTTTTTAGACATATTACAACGTGGGATTAATGTCGTGTATATCTATTGCATTACGATTTTTATATTAAATTACGATTGTATTGATTCATAAGCGAATACTTAAAAACTTAATGAAGGCAGTATAATCAATAAGTTTAATATTTCAGCAAGAAAGGTCGTTACAATTACTTTTGTTATGTTATATAATTGTTCGGAATGTAATCTTGGCATTTACAATTATTTCATAGATTTTATGCAAAGCACTATAATTAATACAAAAACATAGATTATTTTGGGAATTACCAAATAATTTACAATTAAATTTAACCTTCAATACCAAATTACCATAGCATCTGTTATTTAAAACTAAACATCTTAAAAGGTGTATTAAACCGACTACCTATAATTACATCTCAATCAATTTCGATTTGAGCTTTCAATCAGATCTATAAATACGTCTAATCTATATGTCAAAACAAAAATAAATGTTTCCCAAAGAGTTTAAATCAAATTAAATTAAATCGAGATGAGTATAAGATCCTACACATTGGCATATCTGTGTGTGTAGCTAGTCGCTGCCAACACTTATACATAAATGCGGAAACCAACTATAAAAAATAATTATTGTATAATAATAATAGTCAAGTTTTGTTTGATTATTAAGCTCCACTGTACTTTATCCACATATACATATAGATATACAACAACAAAAAAACTATTTCTTTTATATGCAAAGATTAAGATATCATTAACAACAATCAATCAATAAACGAGAAGAAAAAACTTAATGTGAATAACCTGTTGTTTTAAGAAATCTCTAAAAGAATTATGAAAAAGTATTAAATTACTCGATCGTCTATCACTTAACTCGTACAGTAAGTGAAATTTAGGTTAGTGACACTATAAATTTTCTATAAGAGAAGAGAATTTTTTTGTATACAATTTTATCTTGTGTGACTATGATGACGAATATTTTTGATGCATGTATGAATGGTATATACGAAAAGCAGTTTCTCAACTCTATATGGATACGATCTCTACTTCATGAAATGATTTCAATTGAAGATCACTCGTTCTTTGGTTTATTGTTAATGTTATATACAATTTTAAATGTCAATCTTAAATAAATGTTGGAATATAAATTATATGTTGAAGTTAAATATTATGTTAACTTTATAGTTTGTAGATTGGGTAATTTTTTTTTTTTTTGAAATGGTAGAATCGTGCGGAGGAATACTCCAAAAATTTGCTTGAGCCATCATAATATGTAATATATAGCCTTAAACTATTTGAAATAACATTGATCGAAAAACCTTCTTACATAAACAAAAAAATCTCAATCATTAACATAACGAATCCATTTTGACTGTAATTCATCCAATTCAATAAGTCGAAGTTATACTACAACAACAACAATTCATTTCGAAATATTATTACATTTCCAGTTGGAAAAATGTCTAGAGAATTAAATTTTTATAACAAAAATGTTTAAATCCATGCAGTCTAGACACTCATGAAAAATATAATAAGTACGAACGAGTACAACTCGATTTTATGAGGGATTTTATATTTTCTGATCCCTCGTCATCCGAGTGTGAAACAATATTTTGCTATTCTAAATTTAGGCGACACCATTTCAGGATTGTTTTTTGTTATTTACTTTTAACAATACCAGAAGCAAAAAATGTTATCAATATTCCAGTTTTTTATATACGAGTCGATGCAGATGCAATTTTTTCAAAAAAAAAAATCTGTTTTAAAGTGCCACTAACTGCTTAAATATTTTTTATTTTGTTTATGTTCATGAATTGATGTTTTAGGATTTTTAAATCTCGTCTATGTTTTCAACAAAATATGATGTCAATGTCATTGAAAGGATTTACTATTTACGCGTCTGGAATATACATATTAGATATACGACATAAAAAAATACGCCTTTGGGCCGATTACATTTATGATGTCGTTGAATTTGTTCATGTCTCTCATAGCAACCGAAATGAATTACAATAGAATTATTGTTAAATGTTAAGGTTGACATCTGAAAAAATTATGATTAAGATACATTTTCCTTATTTATGGCATTAATTTGACAGATTTATTGGGTTTAACATCATGTATTTTTGGTAATCTTTAATTTTGTGCAGAAGCCTTAACAATTTTAATATTTTCGATTGATCACATAAACGATGTCTAAGGCACTGACTGGATTAAACCCTTCGGTGGATTGGAATTTTTCCATTTAGCTAAGAATACTTTGAGAAGCGTCGAGTTTCAAATCCACATTTGATTAAAGTTCTAAATCTAATTATTCCAGTTTATTCAATTTATCCCATGTTTATATGATTAAATTATATAATGATTGCTGTAAATACAATTAAAATTTTATACCTATTGTTCCAGACAAAAAAATAAAGAAAAATGCACAGTAAACCTGTTGCAAATTTTCATTAACAGTAAAAACAAAAAAAAATGGTCGAAACCTCATTTTTTTATATTTTATTTCCTTATAATTTTAGTTTGAACTTTTCTATTATTTAAAAGTGGTTTTCCCCGTTATATTGTAGTTTTTGTTGTTTCTGTTCTATTTCTGTAGATTTTCCACTTATAAAGATGTAAGCATGTATGTATATGCACAGAAAAATGTAAATCGATTTTGAGGTGTACTCGTACAGTATGTTAAAAAGAAAACTAGTACAGTCGATTTTTTTGTGCGATGTCCGCAAATGTTGTGCTAAAGTAAAAAAAGAAAAAGATTATTTCATCCGTATATAATGTAGTTGCCATGATTTTCCGGTCAGTCAACTTTATTTCGTTTTGGTTTGATTTGTATCAATTACAATACATTACGATCGGAAATTAAATACAGAACGAACTGCTCTTTGCGGACAATTAGATATGCAAATTATATGTATCATATACATACATGAAATAAAAATGTTATCTTTATTATATATATATATATATATATATATATATATATATATATATATATATATATATATATATATATATATATATATATATATATATATACTATAAACATATATACATACATACAATTATATGCGACCTCAGCAACATATTTTTTTTTATGATTATTATTATTATTGATGTTGATGATGATGATGATGATGATGGTAGTGTTTCCTTATAACCACCACGCAATTATCATTTATTACGGGTATTATTATTTTATTCGTAATGTAATTTTTGCCATTGATTTATAGCAACACAAGTAGTTTTTTTTTTTGTACTAGACTATTTAGACAGAAAAATAGTTTTAGTATGATACAAATGTACTGTGAGAGATATAAAACGTTAACATTAGAAAATTGGTCTATGAAAAGTCGACGTAACATGAAAGTTTTTATCACATTTCTATGTGTTGTTGGGAGGAAGGAGGAACTTTTTTTTATTACTGTTTCCACTGTGTTTTAATGTTTAATTTTTGAAGTCAAATTGGACAGTTATTATCATTTTCTTTTTTGGAAAAAATTGATGAGTATCATTGAATGATTGATGTGGAAGCTGAATTTTATTTAAATTTCTTGTTAAATAACTTAAGATACGACTAGTAACACGATAAATACGTAACAACCTCAATTAAAGTAAAATTGTCGAGTTTTAATGTAGATAAAATAGTTTCATGCAGCAATTGATAAATTATAGTTGTTAATTGTTAATTGTTTATAGTCAACTTAAATTTGTAAGTTGAAGCATATATCACAATTAATTTGTATGTCTATTAGTGCAGTGGTAAGCCAAAAATATAAAAAATATAAAAAACAATGAACAAATCATTGGTCCTTCGAGAAAAATAAGAACTACTTTGCAAAAAGCTTGTAAATCACTTCAGGTGTTCACAAAAGAAACTTTTTACTGCATTTCGCTATAGATCGCAAAAGAAAGCAGCTAGTCGTTACAGAAACATTGACCGACCCGATTTTGGAACTGCCGAGGTGATCTATACATAAAAGAATTAAAAAAGATTGAAGACTACATAAATTTAAAGTGTAATGAAATTTATTACAAACAACTTTTACGACGATCCGGGCTTCTTGAGCACAAACTTTCATGCAATAGGACCTGTAAGTTAGAAAAACAGAAGCCGTTTTTTTTAACAGATTTTTTATTATTTTTCGGAACAATAAAGTTTTAAGTTATACAGAAATTTTTCAGACTAAATATCATAATTCATAATTTATAATCATACTATACATATTTATTATTCGTAAACATTTTTAGATTACATAAAATAAGAAATTAAATAACATAATAAATCAAATACAACAACAACTAAAGCTTCAGCTACCAATGAAAACATTAATTTTTGTACTTTTATCTACGTGCATGTGGACGAACTATTAGTATTTTGTAAGAGTATATGATGATTTTTTAATTTATGTATCAAGAACATATACTCGTAATTGACTAATTTATGAAAAGGCAGAATACCGAAGTTATATAGTGCTATTCATGGTGTCAAACGTGGTAGTTTATAAACATATTACACCTCTTTGTTTTGTAACAATTGAATTTCACTCATTTTCGTCTCTGTTAAAGTCCTCCAAACTGGCAATAAAAACAAAATGTTAGATAGAAAATGTGCTTAATAAATTTTAAGCCAAGTTTGAGTATTGATAAATGGAGAAATTTTTCTAACGTCATCAACTATCGGAATTTTTTTTTTTTACCACGAAGCGGAATAGAAGATAAGTGTTTCATCAGTAAAAGACTGTATTTTACCTTTCAATTTAATACAGAATATAACGTTTACATATATGTTAAAAATAATATAAAATAAAATAAATTAAACTGTTTAGTTTACCATTAGAACAAAATATCCGTTCAAGTATCATCTAAGCACTGAGAGTCAAAAATATTGACTAAGGATATGCCAGAGAAACCTTCAGATTCTGCGGGGAACTGAAAACACACTATATACCTTATAACTACGAACCTCTGGTCCAATCGACATTTTATTGGATGTGAAAAAATCACATTCAAAATACATAGCAAAAGATAGGGTAGATAATCATAGGACTTGCTACGGTCTAATAAAGGCAGTTGATATAGATGCTCAAGAAAGGTGACAATGGCTCTCTTAATCCAGGTAAATGGCAATTAGCTAGAAACCACAAATAGCAACTCAGTGCACATATACTTTGTGGGTCAGCACATAGATTCAGTTCACATAAAAAATGCTGATATAGAGTATCAAACTGTTTATATTATATTATATTTCCTGTCATATAACGCATTTAGTGTTGAAGGAATCAACCTAACTATTAAGTTTAACTATTCCCACTTTTCAAAAGATTCTATTACTTATTTATTTATTTTAAAAATTAAGTGGTGAACCTACGAAATTTACTGGGCTAAATGGCACCAATAACTTTTATTGCTAAATTGATAATGCAAGCCTTTTGATTAGCCGGTCTTTCTTGTGGTAAGATCATCATATACATCTACATATTAACAAAATCACAAAAATGTCAAAATTGTGAGTCCAATTTGAGAACAATATCAACAAAACTGCCTAGATTCAGTGCGGCATCTGCAAAAGCATAAGTGACTGTTAGTTTTAAAAACGATAAATGGTAAAGGAGCTACCAATATATACCTAACACTTTAATGAAAACATAACAATGAATCAAGATGGCAAAGCAATAGATACTTTATAGACACAACCAGATCATCTTGACCGACGCCTTCGTCACATTACGCTTTATACGTGAACATTTTCTTTTCGACAATTTTAACTTAAATGGCTCCGAAATGGCTTAAGCCTTCAATTGAACCAATGTGCAGTTTTAAGTAAATCAACTTAAACAAATCTAAGAACAACTGAGAACAAAACAAATTACAGCATAATGAGTTTCGGTCGGCATTTTATAAGATGGTACTTAAAGAAGTGGGCCAAAGCGAGGGTAATTAATTTTGAAAACTGTTAAAGACATAAAAATAAGAATAAAGTGTAAATGTATGTTTTTATTTATCATATACGTACATATATCAATTATTTGACACATTTTTCAATTATAGCATAAAGCAAAAAACCAATACATTCATCCTTAATTTAATATTTATGTAATGCTCTGGCGACCATGAATCTTATAAAAGCGGGTGATTTAAAAAAATGCAGGATAAGTTTATTTCAGTTGTAAGACATTGTTTAAAAAATGCTTGCAAATTTAGGTGACTAGGAGCTTTGCATAAAATTAGGTTTTAAAAAATTTGAGCGTCTTCACATATTTCTTGCCACTGGCACCATTTTAACACGATGGATGAATGAACAATTTTCAAAGAATTTAAATATTCATGTAATTTGAGATCAATATACAATAAATCAAGAGTTTCAGACAATTTCATTTATCATCAGCTATCAACATCAAACGCAGTGTAATGTCTCATTTAACCTTTGGTGTCTTTAAACCAGACACGACATTATCTTTTAGGTCGAGTTCCTATTGAAAAATGGAACGTAGAAAATTTCCATATTCACATTCAATTTAACATTTTTGTGATGTTTTTTTTATTTTAAATTTTAGGTTTGGATTAAATTAAACAAACGACGGCCAAAAAAAAAAAAAAAAACGAAAAAATAATGATGATGTTGATTAAAAATAGTTACAAAAATATCCTGGTGCGCAAAAAATCGTGTTCCCCCTAAAAATATACTCGCATATATACGTATACACAGGGATATAATTTATGCAAATATTTTAAAATGTGTAGATGTTTGATTTTAGAATCTTCGCATTAACCGCACAGTTATTTTGTTTTTGTTGTACTTTGTGAAAAGAAAATGTATGATTTTAACTTTAGCACGATAAACGCTGGAAGAGAAGCAAAAAGAAGATTTTTTTGTTGTTGTTACGAGACATAAGGATATTATAAATAACAAACAAACCACAAAAATCCTGAATCATGATCTAATTTTAATAAATTTCGTTGTTTTTTTTTTCATTTTAAATGATGAAAAGTTATATAAGCGATATTTTCATATTTTCCTTTGAATAGATACGTACACAAAAAGGATATTATAATGTTAAATTTAATTTATATACGTATTTTTTAACGTTCTTAGAAAAAAAAATTCCTATATATCTCATATATACCGTATACGTAAGATGAGTTTATGATAAATTTTATAATACATAAAGTTGTGATGATTACGATTATGAGTGTTGCGATGGAGTACAGAATGGAAATTGATTTATCAAATTTAGAATGAAATTAAAATAATAATGGAAAATTTTCCAATATTTTTTTCAAGAATTTTATATGTACACTCTTCTTAGAATATTTTTTAGCCAATCAAGATAAATTAACAAAATACGACGATAATTATGATTTTAACAATAATATCCATTATTTATAATTTGTTAATTTTTGGTTAATCTCGAATAGCGTTATCTCGAAACCAAACTACATTGAAGCTATAGCAAATTTTTATTTTTTTAGTTGAATTATAATGTACGGATTAAATTTGGATCATAAACGATCCTAAATTTACTATCATAAATGATCTGTAATGGAAGCATCCTTTTAATGGAAAGTTAAAAGTAAATGTAAGTTACTAAATTTAGATATTTAGAAACAAAGATAATATCATTAAAACAGAAAGAGTTATCTTTCTTTAGAAAATACTATTTATTGGTAAATTTGGTTGATAAAATCAGATTTGTCTTTGTCATTCATAACTTCAGATCTGAAGGTGATTTTTCATCACCTGATTTCGATCGGTGATGACAATGAACACAACTATGACCTCCTGTTGGAGTGCAGAATCCATGGGCCGAACCATCGTCCATGTCAGTGCAGGCTGGCTGGAGCAATGCAATGTGCAGATGGATTTAAAATCGAACCTGTATTCGTGCGTCCTCAATTTGAATGGTGACGGCGTAAGGTAGGACGTTAAAAGTTAACTGCGAAAGAGTTGGGAGAGCTTCTGCCCCAAAACAGATTGCAGAGTTCAGAAACAACAAGTTTATTCCAACCAAAATTACTGTTCAAAAAGTTAATATAAATTCTATGTTTATGCTTTTAAATATTTTAAACTCTAACCATTTTTTATGTTTAAAGGTTCTTATAATTTAGAGAGCTTTTATTTACCAATTGGTTTTTCAATGACGAATGGACTTTCAATGTACTTTTCATGACTTATTTTCGAACACTAATGACGATTAAATATATATGAGAGCTAAATTGATGGACCGAATCCAGTCCTGACGGTCATCCAGTCCTGACGGTCCAGTCATCCAGTCCTGACGGTGTCACGTCAGGACTGGATGACTGGAGCTGGAAAATTGAAGCACACCTGTAGATGTGTCGCATGTTGCTGATCTATATGTACTATTATTGTTTCAGTGTTATATTGTCTTATAGTGCAATAAGAACTGGAAGTTAGATTCCCATACATTTTGGTACAATGTCATATTTGCTGATGAAGCTCATGTACATTCTGGCGGCAATGTAAACAAACATACTACCATGCAAATTTGAGGATCTGAAACTCCTACGTTCATATTTGTAGGGAATACCATAGCGTTTAAACTGTTTAGTATTCATCTTAAAAGTGAATGGGACATTCTTACAAATAACGGCAAAAGACAAACAGGATACTTGAGAGCCTATGTTCTTCAAGGCTTTATGTTACTTAACCGTGAGAATGTTACTTAATCATCAGACTATAGGGATTCAGGTAGACTTGACTGAAAATAAAGATATAGACAAAGATGATTAATTGGTGTTTCAGCTAAAAAAAAAACACAATAGAAAAATCGTGTTAACAGTAAAACATTGTAGAAACCAATCGCCGTTTTAATGATGTGACACCTCATTGAATGAATTCGACGGAAAAAAGCGCGAATGACGGAGTGCTGAAATCTTAAGATAGCAGCAACTCATTATAATGACTTTAGTTCACGTTATTTCTTTAGATGAGTTCCAGGACTGCACAATACCATTCGACCTAGATATATTGCAATTTAGGACCAAGATAGGAACCTTCATGCTAACATGGAACTGGCACTTGAAAGTAACATTTTTCTGATGTACTCAATGTCTATAAGTGTCAGATGTGTTAGATAGAAGTTGTTTTATATTGGCTGCTGATATATTGGCTGCATAGAGCATCCATTCGAGAAGAAATCACGCAGAAATTGTTCATTAAGGGTTGATTGTATTAATTTACAACTCTCAATATTCGTAGGTTGCAAAACATGTCTTTTCGAGCGTATTGGATGTGTGGCAAAAGGAAATTATGTTTGATTAATGGAGAGAAGCCGTGACATTTAAACTCAATGTAATCGAGATGTGTTTCTGGATTTCTTGCAAGCCTGTGCCTAAAATGATACTTAGTAGTGAAGCGACAATGTTGTGTTAAAGTTAAATCACTACTGAAGTGTTAATACTTTCCAATTGCCTACAATCTACGATGTTAACAGATAATGACGCTATCTATGTGAGGAAAACCGTCAGTTGCCAGTCGTTATTCGCAACGCTAACTTTTTAAGATAGTTAACAACTGTATGATCTTTTTTGGGTTATCTATAACAATAAGAAGAGCAACCGGATCTGTGGTGTCCTGAAAAAAGTTTTTATATTTTAAACACCAACTAGGTAAATTTATTTTAAATTTTTACATTGTCAATGTTAAGATTCTACAGTAAATAAATACTGATTTTTGATGGTGTATTGTACATATAACTTGTTAAAATTAATGAATTTGAAGTTCAAACAGCTTAGTTTCATTATTGCAGAAAACAAATTTGACCTTAACTCTTATAAGCAAAAAAATTTCATAATTCATCAAACCAGATATTCGATATTCGTTACATCATGCCAAACCCATCCCAATTTTATAAAAATTTCATATGTGATTTGTTCATACGAGTTTTAAATCCTATTGTTTGCATGTAGCACATTACATTAATTTTGCAAAATGCAACAAAAGCTTAATAACTATAAAAAAAACACTTCTTAGTATACTAGTATATATGGTATGTATACGAAAATATTTCACCTTCAATTTCATCACGATTCAACCTTTCTCTAATCTCTTATATACGATCTTGTAAATTGTAAATAAATATAATATTATAATAAGACTTCAAAAGAAATGTTGGAAGAAAACTTTTAAATTATAAATAAATTTCCGACACGATTTTTAATTCTTTGTGCACACTGAGCAACATTCGTGAAAAAGATGATCATGTCATTATTTTTTGTTGTTGTTAAATGAAGATGATATTTTTGTTGTTATTAACTTATAAACTTTAAAGATCATCTTTTTCTCATCATCGTCGTGTACAAAAAACTGACTTTTTTATTAATAATAAATTATAATCCCAAACTAATTTGATGATCGAGTGCATGCATTATTTTCCAATATTACAATTTATGATCACATTTTTTTTTTCTTAAAAGTTAAATCGAACATTCACATATTATTCGCAGCCATTATACGATCTCTTTTCTTTAGTGAATAATTTGTATGATCACAGTTTATCAAGTCTTTGGAACGGCACAAAGCAATGTGCAACTAAAGATCGATTTGTTTTATTATTAATTTAAAATAAGAAAATATTTTGTGGTTTTCGAATAAGTCGAATACATAAACAAAATGTTTATTTGCCCACCTGTCATGATTTAAAATGTGGTTGAAAAAAAAAAAAAAAAAAAAATTAATTTATGATATTGCGGAAATGCAGATACAGCTTAAGGTGACATATCATATCATAATTTATGTTATGCATAAGTAGATGCGTATTAGAGTAGATATACGTGGAATTAAATTTTATAAACGTTTCGGATCAGATCAATTTAATTTTATAAAATCATATGGAAAATTATAAAATGTAAAATGAAAAATTTTATTTCTAGATTTGAAATGTTTTCACAGTTTTGTAAAAAAAACAAAAAACTTTTTACATGAACATTTTTATAATCTGAACTTTGTGTTACCTTTAGTGAAAAACCAAAATCTCATAAATTTATATATATATATATATATATATATATATATATATATATATATATATATATATATACATATATATATATATATATATATATATATATATATATATATATATATATATATATATATATATATATATATATATATATATATATATATACTTAGATATAACTAGAGTAAAGGTAAAAGTTTTCCAATACATATATATTATATATACAATATTATTATACAATAGGAAAAATTACAAAATAAAATTAAACCTATAAATTTTCCACAAAAAAAATTCTTTTATTCAACTTTTAATTTTACTTGTACGTATAAATCTCGATTTACAGGTATATGGTATTTTGCAGATTAGTTTTGTTGTGTAATAGAAATATTAAATAATTATAAGTAATAAATAAAATAGCAAAAAAAAATAACTTGGAAAAATTATTTTCGGTAATTTTTTTTTGTTTGGGAAAACGAACTAATTGGTAGAAAAATAATGGTATGAAAAAAGCTTTATACTAATTTACTTTTCCGCTTTTTCTAATTATACGAATATTGTATACAGTCTGTCAACTCAGAAATATTTCATTGGATGCAGGTACATTTTGGAATGAACATAATGTAAAAGCGTTTACAGAAAGTAAAAGTAACGCAACATTATTATATAAACACATTAAAAAGAAGCTTAAGTAGACAAAGATCACTAATAAACAGAATGCACCAGTTTCTTTAAAATATTAGAAACATCACAAAAAAGCTAACCAACTAAGACCCAAGTGTTGCTAGAATCACTTCTGAGAGTATGCAAGTTAAAATTCGCATAATTCGAATAAACCAAAACTAAGAATACGGCACATAGCCTGAATAAATTTCCATCCACGTTATAATCTAAGCAAAGAAGTGTATAGTACATTTGTACGTCACAAAAATCTAACTCTGTTATTGGTGGTGACTGTGATGCGAAACTCAATGGAGCCCAATACTGCAAGTTCTGCCGGTAATTCAATACACTGGTCTTTCCAAACAAAATACTTGATTTTATTTAATTCTCCAAAACAAAAGGAATTTATGAGGATTACTTGTCTTCTTGAACCTTATCACAAGGACTATTAATAAATAAAGATTGCAAATTTAAACAAACTATAAAACTTACTAGTTCCACAAAATTATAAATAATTTTGTGGAAACTAGTTCCACAAAATTATTTAAGAGTAAATAAATTTTTAACAACCACCTAAACATAAGTGCCTGGACAAGTACCTAGACGACAACGGTACCTAAACACTTGTGTTACCTATAGATATTACGACTCACTTTGGGAAAATAATTGTGAATGCTATTTTGAAAAAGGATTAAACAGTTCCGCAACTTCCGTTATAACAGAAGTATTTAAGAGTTGTCGCCTATCAACATCAAGCCACTAATAAAGGAATACTCTTTATATACTCCACACTAAAAAGACCGCTCTACGATAGGAGTCTATAAAATATCATACATAATCAAAATTGCACTTTAACTAAGAATTTTTATAATTTACCTAAAAAATTAAATAATTTAATTTTTGAATATTTTTTGGCTGTAACTTATTATAATATGTAAATATTTATAAATGGAATAAATGATTGAAATACCTACATTGAAATGTTTAAAATATAAAAAATAAAAACGCATTTTTCCTATAAAAAAAAATACTGAAGTACGTATACAAGATAATATACGAAGAGTGTATGATATTAACTGCCATAATTGCAGTGAAAGCGAACGATTTTGAGTTCTGTACTGGTTATAATTGAAATTGAAAGAGGACACGACGCTCACGGAAAATACGCACTCACTACTATTAATGAGATTTTTAAATTTTTAAATTTTTACAAAATAAGGGGAAACATGGAAAAAGTGACACCTTTTTTCGGCCAAGTATACGGAATTCTGTAGAGGTTGGACGAGTTAAAAGAGAATAATTGTTGACACATTTGCAAACTTCAGAAATACCAAAATCATTGTGTAACTGAACAAAAATATGACTCATTAACTTAAACGAAACAAAATCAGCTCACTAAACTTTACAAATCAAAAAGTTATACCTGGGGTTCTTGGTACTTAGCTTACATCAAATTCAACAAGCAAATACAGAATCATCTAGGTATAACTTTTCATGTCAAGCTAAGATGGAAGGTTCATCTTATGAACAAAAATTAAAAAATATCAAAAAGTTTCTTGTCAAAGGTGAACTATTTAACTTTTGTTATTGAGAGCTTTCTTGAGAAAAATTATAAAGGTTAGCAACAATAATTATTCAATTGTTTCATTGGTCCTACGCATCAGGGGAGATGCTATAGCGTCGTGTATCAGAATTGGGAAGTGCAAACAGTTTAAGTTGAGATGTGCTCTTTATATTTTGGTGTATGACTCATTGCAGTCAGTGGCTTATAATCTCACCTGCAATTGGGAGTCAATTTAAGAAATGTAAATTGTGGGCTCAAAAATGCCTTAAATTGAACGTTAGTTTTCTAAATTGAAATTACATTCTTAAGTCATATCTGCTAAGCATTGTGTCATAAGAAAAACTCTAGACTTTCAATTTGCTATTGATGCAAATTAGAATTAATGGCAAATTAGATATGACGTCTAAGTACTATTGTCAGCTAGACAGCTTTTAATTACCTAGAAATAAAATAAAATATTTTTTACAATTTATGATGTAGGATTAAACTATTATTTTTATAATTTGTATCAGAATTCGTATATGTTATACTGTGTTTTGATATTTTCCATTATCTTCCTTATTATACTACATATACATACACAAATTATTTAGAAAACACATATTTAACAAATTAGACACAAAGCTTCAAAAGTTTTTCAACAACATACATATACATAGTTATATATAAAACAACCAAATACTTTAATCCTGTATAAAGCTAATTTTTCCATGTATATGATATTTCTGAAAAAAACACTATTATCAATTTAAATTTTCCGAAATACTCGTACATCGAGTAAAATGAGATTCGGAAGTTTAAAAAATTCTATATTTGTCTTGTGGAACAAAAAAAATTATGGAGCCAAAGTAAAATTGAAAATGGAAAATTAAGCTCACTCACAATGTACTTTGTGTGTTTGTGCATGTGTGTGTGTGTGTTTGGTACAAACTATCCTTTGTAAATAGATAATTTTTTTGATGTATTCATAAAAATAAATTGTTGTTGTTTAGGTATATATGTACATACTATAATGTAAATGGTAAAAAGTGGAAAATTATCCTGTAAAGCTTCAAAGTTTTTTTTTTGTTTTCTTATCAACACCTGCAATCTTTAGATACATAAATTTTAAAATTTTACCAAAATTTGTATAAAATAATAATGTACTAGAGTGAAATGGATTTTTTTGTAAAAAGCTCAAAATAATATAATCCCGTAGAATTGGGTGGCGAGGGAAAATGGAAATTTTTTGTGTGCTTGTTGTACTGGTGTTTTACATATAAGAATAACTAGTGGCGTATTGATCGTGAATTGTTGTTTGATTTTTTTTTTGGGCTGAATATTAAAAAATTGGATAGGTGGGTTTATAGTTGTTGTTATGTTGAGATCTGTATGTATGTGCACTGCTGATGATATGATTTGTTGCTGTACACCTTTTTTTTGTTTTGGCCACAAACAACTTGGGTACATGCCATTTAGAATTAATAGAATTTTTAGCGAATAGATGCTTCTATGTACGTTCGACAAGTTGTTAGCTACACATAGAAAAATAATCAAATTTCTAGTTGTTAAGTTCTATTTTTAGTGCAGTTGTGATTTGTTCTGGTGCTATATGTAAAATATTGATGCTCGTGTAAATTCACTTTACGGTTTTCGTTACCAACAATTTTTGATTAGTTTCCGTCTTAGAATTTTAGATTACGATTACAAATTCGTGAGATGTTTTTTTTTTTCAATTTATGCGTATTTATATACTACTTAATACATACAATTATCTCATAACCTTGAAATTATTTATTTGTTAAAATCAAGTTAATCGCAACATTTCATTAATTTTAAATTTAATGACTTGAATAATTTTATTTTGCCAATTAACTAAATAACCATCAAACGATCATATACACATGTACATATGTGTGTATATATATATATATATATATATATATATATATATATATATATATATATATATATATATATATATATATATATATGTATATATATATATATATATATATATATATATATATATATATATATATATATATATATATATATACGAAAGCGATAAAAATCTTTGCAAGTTGCGTCCAACTTAATTTGCGGATGGTACACAACTTACAATAATTAATTACATCACATCCGTTGGTTACCTCTATATTTAAACGTTATAAAAATTCTTGTACGAAAACGAAAACTGTTCGATTTTATTTATGTGTTAGGATAGAAAGTGATGTTTGACTTCAAATCGAATTTTAATAGATTTTTAATTGGTGTGTCTATATTGCAAAACATAAAAGTCAAGATAAAAATTGGTGCAAGAGTTCGATAAAGTTAATTCATTGTAGTATTTTTGTAATTTTGAGTTCAAAAACCCAATAAAAATACGAGTCAACGAAACAGTTTTCCACTAAGTGATCTGAAATTCCTAAAACGTGATCATAACTTAGTAACTTAGTCCAGGGGTAAACATTTTTTTGTTTGAATTGAGAATTTAAAATAGTTGGTGAGATTAAAAATGTGAAATAGAGTTTGGGTATGAAAACTGGCATTTAACCGAACACCACACATGGCCACAATAAATTTTAAACTAAATCATATTATGGGCGATCTAAAAAAATCGAACAACACTGAAATATGCAATAAAACTAATGAATAATATAAAGAAATGTTGACTACATGTTAGAGAACCGGTTGCAAGTAGAAACAAAAACATAAAAATATCTTCGAACTTCTTCGTAAAAAGCTAAGTGGATATAGAAGACAAGACAATTCACAATATAGTATCTCTATATATTCTTTATACATTTTTTCTTCGTTTTACTTATATGTACTCAATGTAGGTACACGAATTTGCAATTATAAAAAAAGAAAAGTTTTTGTGAAGTATTAGAAAAAAAAAATCACGATGGGCGAATTCTTATACATGAACAAAACCTATAAACATATCAATTTTTCACTATTTGCGAAGGCCCCAAACCTATACGAGGTGATATTTGTTCGTCCGTATAACCGAATTCAATATATACACAATTTACAATTACGTTGCTATCATTTATTGAAAGAATATACAGAGACTACAGAAATTGTATTAAATGGCATTAAGATTTTATCGGAAGTAATTTTATACGTGACTAATAATCTACCGAGCAAAAAAAATTCTGGAATAGATTTGAATTGCTTTGTGTCTCTAGAATTGTGTGCTATTCATCCGTATATATATATATATATATATATATATATATATATATATATATATATATATATATATATTTATTTATTTTTTTATTCATATATATATATATATATATATATATATATATATATATATATATATATATATATATATATATATATATATATATATATATATATATATATGAAAAAAGTCACTGATTTTGTATTAAATGTAACGACGAACAGCAAAAAGGTAATTTTTTTTTTCTATAGCTAAGATACAAAACACACCCAATATTCTTAAGATTTTTGTATTTCTTATACACATTTCCAGAAGGTTAAATTAACGGTTGTGTGTATATAATAATATACGAGTAGATAGAGAATATATACTTCTTCTAACTAAAAATATCTTGAACATGAAAAGCGAAGAAAGAAGGTAAATTTAATGAATGGAAATATTTAAAAAATGAAATGTTTTTTAGATGCGGCGATAAGATGCTGGTGGTGCAAAGAACTTTTTGTGTTCAAGATACTTTGTGTATACTCTCAAGCAATACAACAAGTTTTATAGGTTTGATCTTTCGGGTTAAATATGTTCTTGATATTATGACAGTATATTTATGTTTTGTGTTACCAACAAGCTCAAAATTCAATTATTAGCTGTTGGTTGGTAAATGGTTTTATAAACGGTGTACAAAATTAGCCATATTAAGTCTTTTAAAATTATAAAACCTCAAGAACAACTTGTTATTTTCAATAATCTTTACTGAATACTATATATTTCTTTTGTGTGCAAGTAGATGATCTAATGCACAAATACTGCGCTGACGTTGAAAAAAAAATACTACGCTGACATTTGAAAAGATTTTATCAGTAGGATAGAATCCGACTCTTTTATAGTTGTGTTTATCTCACTCAGCAATCAAAATCTAGTGACGAAAAGTCTCAAGTATAATTTTTAAGGCTCATTTAAAAAAGTGTTGGAACAATTATCTTGAAGTTATTTATCATATTAAAATGTGGAAATACCGGTTTTAATTTGAATGTTAAAATAACATAAGGCAAATGCATTTTCCTAATTTTTGTATATTTATAGGATTACATTACAATTTTTTAACCTCAAAAGTAAAATTGCATGTTTCATAAACTTCTTGAAATAAAGATCCCGGTAATTAGGTAATACCGTTCGCATAAACTTTGTGTACTTTTTTATTTAAATTTAATAACTAAGTAGATGGATTCCAGATTTTTCAATTAGGTAGACAAATTTAAAATAAAAAGTTAATTTTAATTACAATGCATAGAAAACTTTCTTAGTGTGTACTTCATAATTATATTTAATATGATCATTTGCTGGAGACGCAGGGTAAAAGTATATCTAATGAAATTTTGCAATGCAACTAATCACCGGAAAACTTTTCTACCGCAGGTAATCACATATACTAAACCCTATTTTCTACCAACTAATTACATGTATTACTTCTATCACTGTACAGTATTATATTGAACACAAATGAGTTTTCTAAATTATTTTTGATAATTTATTGGTTCGCTACGTTTACATGGAAATACAAGGAAAAATAACTATGTTTTCCGGTATTCTATTATTTAAAAAATTGTAATATTAAAATATAAATTTTAAGTATTATAAACATTGTTGATTCATAATACATGTTTTTTTATGTTGCTATGTATACCACAACCAGATAAATATGTACACGAGAGATATACAGTGGAAGTTTATATAGTGGAAACGGAAAATTAAATAAAAATGTAGGGAAAAACTAATATGTGCTTTGTTATAAAAGTAAACTTAAAATATTTTTTTATATACGCTGACCATATATTATTATTCGGTAGATGTTTATAGTGCTACATAGGTGGAAAATTTAACATCTGTATTTTTCCTATTTCATTATTCAGTTTGGTTCCTCTTTATCCAAATAATAAAATTAAATTTATCTATTTATGTTTACGAGTACATATATATGTATAACTACTATACTATATCGTAGTAAAAGCAGCTATACTGCTATGCAACTGTAGCTAGGTTATGTCTGTATACATTTAGTGATAGAGCTATGGGCAATTGTGTTATCAATAATTCTTATTTTATTGTTATTACTCGTATATACGATTATTTTACGGCTTGTGTTTATTTGTTAGCCACTGTGTTGGTATATTGGTTGCTTTGCGGTCATGTTAAAAGTTTGGTTTATTTTTATGTTTTTTTTTTAGAAATTGCGGCAGTTTTACCGTGTCCTAAATTTCTATTAAAAGTTTTTTAAAGTTATTCACACATCAATTTGTTTCTAAGAACACCGATACGTAACGAATTTGGAACTGAACATTGCTATGTTCAAAATAATCGATGTAGATTATAATAAATATAAAAAAAATTATTAAATTGGGAATACTTTAATTCCCAAGTACCAAAAAGAAGACTTATCGCGTTATTTTTCGATAAAAATTAGAAATTGTCGGCATCGTAGAGAAACGCCATAAAAATTCCTATTATTTATGTAATTTTCTTTTTTACTTACGAAAGTCGATTATCAGGTCGAATTCTCATAAATGCGAATCTATCGACGAAACATAAGACTTAAGCGGAAGCCTTATCTCAAACAGTTTATTTAATTAAAGTTCATATTTCATTAAGATTGATATTGGTTTTCAGAACTATTCAAAGGAAACAATCACAATAGTAATTGTCGTACTGTTCTAATCGTATTGCCATTGACTGGGGCCTTTGAAGATACGGCTTGTGAAGATACTGGAATAAATCAAAAAAATTGGTGCGTTTTTTTTTATACGGAGAGTAAGTTTTAATTACAATTTCTTCTGGAAATGGATATGAAATTAACAAATCTAAAGAGGCTTTTTAGAAACGCAATTTTTCAGAAGGTAGGATCTTTCGATCATATAGATAATAGGATATTTCACCAAAATTGTCTTTTAAAGTTTGTCGTAAAATATCTTTTTTGGTAAGGGCACATCGAAATAATTTTTCCTTCCTTGCTATTATTATGCTATTATAAAATGCAAGATTTACAGAAACTCGTCAGTTTTATTTTTTATTTTTATCATCACAAAACTGACAGTCAACCACATTAGGTAAACTCTCTCATATCGTTTGCAACGTAACTCTTTCGTTATTAGTTTTTTCTTGCATTATTTTCATTTTGCTGAATCTTCCTACATCGAATATAAAAAATGAGTCACTATTACCATTGCACAGGGCGCACTCTACATAATTCATTTCTGGTAATGAAATGTGTCAAATAAAATAAACTGAAATCAAGCATTGAGTAAGTTACTTGTGAGCTTAAACACATCTGTTGTTATAGGTACAAATTTACTGATATTTATTTCACTGGGAGTAGTAATTCTTTTTCCATAATAACATTTATATGGAGTTTTCTTTGGCAAAAAACCACCTACACATAATTAGTTGTCAGTTCGTTAATGTAAATATAAACAAACGACGCAGTAGGTCAACTGTAGTCTTGAGATTTTATCAACACTCTGGCACGACCAAATCAATTTTATTTTGTGTTCTTTCGAACGCTAGTGCGCCTATTTTTTTTTCTGAAAACAGAAATTGACGGAAACTTTAATGATGTATGGGGTTTATGGTGAATTTTCAAGCGAGAGCGACGTTAAAAGCAGCTGAACTTTTGGTGAGATTGGCGTTTCTTAAATGTGGATGGAGTTATCAATGTTAAACGCGGGGTAGTCGTTGCGTAACAGAGCAGCATTTGATTTGTACCTATTTAGCTTTGCCTCGACACATTTAACTGACATTTTTGATTTTCGACTAATTAAGATATTTTATTGTAAACTTTCAAATAGATTAGAGGATTATAAATTTACCACTTTTAGATATCACGAATTATACATTGTATGGATACGCGCGTGGATGTAATGAATATGTTAATATGAAGGTAAATCTATAAAGATTTGCTACACAGTTTACATGTTATTGCAAGGCGAGTTTCAGAATGCATATCTAATATTACGGAGCAATGTCCAACCAATGCAACTTGTTTAATTTGCCATAAGAAATGACATTCGTCAAATTCCGCTATGAGTCGTAAGGATTAGCTCGCTGGTTGGCCTTATTACTTTTTTATCGAAATTTACCGAACATCATTTTATATTTCAAGTAGCAATTCGTGAACACGGAATCTAAGAGGATTTCACGGTTTTCTTTTATCGTGAGGGTCCTTAAATGGTTTCGGTGTTAAAGACATAAGGATTGTAGTTAATCCAAAATTTTCACAAAACAAATTGCAATAGCAATTTCCATATAATAGGCTTTAAAATCTATCTGGTAGCGCTTCCCTAGAGATCTATCGACTAGCAAACAAATAAAATTACAAAAATGATAAGGATTCGAAAACTGACTAGGTAAAACCTTTTTAAAAAGTTGATATCTACGCGCACAGCTAAACAAAATAACTAACATAAAAAAATAACAAAAAATAAATAAAAATAAATAACTAGAGGAAGACCTTTTCGCACTGAATAATAATTTTCATTATACAATTTTCACCACAGTTCTTTTCACACATACACACATACTCGCACAAACATATTAACCCAGAAATTAGGAATTACTTTTAATACATTCGCTGTTAACACAAAACAAACAACAAAATAAAAGGTGACAACCTTTAACACTGTCGTCCGTTTTTTTTTTTTTTTTTTTTGAATACGTGAAAAAACACACGAAATTTAATATTCCACATTATCCTTTCTAACACTTTAAAAACAAATTAAAACTGAATTTGTTAAAAACGATTCAAAAAACAACGAAAAATTGTATTGAAATTTAATATTCCAAAATGTAATTTGAGATTACATCTTAATTCTTTAAATTCATAAAAACAACAGTGTTATATTATTATTCATAACCACTTAAAACATATATTATATTTATAAAAGGGTTCATGATTTTTTAAGTTATTATTCGAAAAAACGGGAGGAATATAGGAACAATTTTTTTAAGGGTTCAATTAAAAATGTAAATTAAATGTACTGTGTAAAGTTCTCTATAGTGGTTATGTAAAGGTCTTTGCAAATAGTCGAGTTAGAGCATATACAAAGTTAAAAAAAAAATTAAAAACTGTTCTTCCGATAACCCTTCCACCATATGAAATTTGCATAATTCCAAATTCATTATGATTCAAGTCATTTATATTAAGGATATAATTTAAGAGGTCATATGTTTTTCTAATTTTTACCTTTTACATTTCCCGGTGGTACAAAACCTAACATTGATTTAGGAAATATGAAAATGTTGATAATTCGAAATAGACTTGAGCTTAGAAATTGAAATTTCACAAACGCTTTGTTATATGCCTAGACAAATCCTTCCTCATTGTACTTGCAATAACTAGGTAAATACATACAAGCATTAAAAATGAATTTCATCGCCATAGAAATATGGAAACCCAAATTTATCAGTGTATATTATACATAAAAACAATGTGATCTCTCCCTCATTCTAAGAATCATCATTCATGAAATGAGCAAATGTAAAATTTATATGTTGGATTGAAAAAGATGAAAACAAATAAGTGATTTTTCATTGTATACATGGATATATGTACACACACATAAAGTACACATATGGATATAATGTATTTAGGTACAGAATACGAATTATAAATTTTTTGTGTAGAGATAAATTGGAAAATGGAAAATACAAAAGAATGAAAAAAAAAATAACAAAGACAGTTAAAAGGTGACGGGAAAATAAAATTTGTGTTGTATTACAAAATCTTTTTATTTTTCAATACATTTCAACAAAACAAGAATTAAAGTCGTGATACATCACAAATTCTACATACATCACTGAGAATGGAAAACGCGAAAAGTTAAAGCACCCAACTTTTTGTTGGTTATATTTATGTCATTTCCAGTGAAAATGCGGGAAACGTTTTTCGCGTTCAAATATGATTTTAATAGTGGAGTAATTTACACACGCCGTACATTAAATATCTATTTTATTTTAGCTTACACACTCCCTCCTCTCGAAAATTCGTGCACCTTTTTCATGGTGTACGAACAAATACTCGCTAGTGTTTACAAGAGTAAAATTTTGCTTTTTATAGTGATTTCTTAGGGTATATCCTGTTCGATGTGCGAGCAACGAAAATTTTGAAAATTTACATATTATATTTATATTTATTGATAGATTTTATATGAATACTTGTATAAATTTTTGCCGAAAATGATTTCGGTTTACATACAAGCGAGGATACAAACAACAAAAATATATGTCGTTTGCTGCTGCTGCCGCTTTTAGGAAAATTGGAATAATCAATATTCTAAACAAGCTGTAGCTTCCTTGTTTGAATTTAATATTTCAAAATAATATTATTTAGATACATAAAATAATTTTTTATTTTTGAATTTTTAATGCTTTATCACCATTTTGTATGCTCTGTGTTTATATGGTATTTTGATTGATGTGAATGTCATAACCTTGCTGCAGGCATAGTATTTTCATAAAAGACCTCTACAGATGGATTTATAATTTTTGTAACATATTGTTCTGCTGATTTATGTAAAACTAAGTGAAATTTGAATAATTTATTTAAAAAGGTTTGCGATTTTTAGGTTAGATTTATTTGTTAATGCTAAAGGATTTGCACACACATCAGGTGCTTACTATAAATTAGAATTTCAATGACAGATAAGTATTATAAATTTCATAATATTTTTCTCTCTACAAATACAGTGTTTACATTTCTATACCTATGACTAAAGAAAAAGGACGGGCAACATTTCAACAACTGATCACAGATTTGAGATCATAAATTATTACTGAAACGAGTTTGGAATTTAGAGAGAAGCCAAAGATTTTTTGTTAGTTCAACAAAAAAATAAAAATTTAGATAAGAATGGTCGCCAGGTTACAGGTGATGGGAAAATCGTTACAGGTGATGGGAAAATCGTTTAAGTTAGGAAATTAAAAAGAACTACGATAAAAGTATGTGTGTGCATCCCGGACTACGGAAGTTACCCAAATACTTTGCAGTACCTTTTACATATTCTACAGCGATGTCAGACAAATCGAACTTCTGTCGCAGTTATTTATTGAATTAAAAGTAGTAAATTGTTCATATTTAATCAGAAGTGTTTCTGATTCTTGTAGGTAGTCTACTACGTTGCTGGTGAATTTGAAGCTAGATACAACTTGTGAACCTGCCAGGTATAAAATCATGGTGATTGACTGGTTGATTTAAATATTTTATGGATATGCAGCTATCTAACTAATAGATATTTGTTGAGCAAAAGCTCTGAAAATTAATAGCCAATATGTTGACTCTTGTTTAACCCGCATCTATATTTGGCAAATAATTTGATAAACCAATACAAAAAACTAAAAATTCTATTATTACAATTTTATACATAAAACTAAATTGCAAAATTGACAAAGGTTTGTATGCTAGTAAAGCAAAAAATGAATATTTACAAAAGCGCATGAAGACAATTTTAATATAAAATAAATAACAAAATGAAAAAAAAGCCATCTTGTCCATCTTTGTTCTCAGTCTATTCGTTCAAAAGCGGAAAATAGGAAAAAACTGTCATTGAATTGGATACTTTTTTTTGTTTGTTATTTGGCGATGCAAAATAAAGTTTATCTTATTCATTTTACAAGTATTATATTATTTTAAATATTAAAATGTATATTATTTTTCGAAATGTCACTTTTGTGTAACGAAACAAAGATAACAATTCAATTAAAAAATAAAATTCTACAAAAAACTATTTTTTTTTCAATACCAATAAAATATGCTTTCAAACTATATTTGTACTTATATACAACCATATACAAGAACAAGCATAACGTAAGTATTCGATTTCTTCTTGGAATTATTTTACTGATTCTATAGTTTGTGTTGCTATTGCTCAAAGTGACAATTTAATTGAAAATTCATGAATTTGTTGTTAGTTCAAACTATATATGCATATGTTTTACAAAAATATGAACATACTTATATATATATATATATATATATATATATATATATATATATATATATATATATATATATATATTTATATATATATATATTTATATATATATATATATATATATATATATATATATATATATATATATATATATATATATAATATAAATTTATATTTTATTTTATAAACTTTTTTTTTGTGCATTGGCGAAAATGGAAATTGGGATCGCCGCGTGGTAGTGAAATATCTTAACCATCGCTAAACGATCGGTGACAATTATATATATATATTTCAGGGTTTTGGGATATCTGATAAGGGATTTCTTGTTTAACTTTTCGACAACCTTTGAGACACAGAGAGTTTAAAAAAACGCATGTAGAGCACCCAATTCAGTTTTTCTAGAAAAAAACTACGGCCAACTGCTATACGTGTCACAGTTTTTAACATTACATAATCTTTTTTAGAGTTACTGTAGTTTTACTATTGCAAATTTTTTCTAAGTAGTTTCCAAACAGTAAAACAGTAGGCGATGATTATCAAATGCTTCGTTTATTACCCCGTGACAGTCAAGTCCTAGCAAAAATATATGGTCGATACAAGTAATAGGATTGGTTGTTGCGTATTAGTGATTCTAAGGCAAAAGATGAAATCAGCACAACATACTTAAATACTTAAAGGTTATCTATACCTCAAAGGTCATCAACCGTTTCTATATTTTTTTCTATATATATATATATATATATATATATATATATATATATATATATATATATATATATATAATTATAAATTCAACTATTTTACTGTCATTTCTGTACAATTATATTTTGCCATAGAATAGAAATATTTTCTTGGATGTCCCATCTAAGAAATTCAAAAATCAATTTTAAAAAATAAAAAAGCATCAATATTTCAATCAATTCATTATTTTTATTTAAAAACTATCTAATTATTTATGCAATAAAATTATAATCAATTATTTTATGATAATTTATGATTTTTTCTGTTCAAAGTTCTTTGTCTGATTTGTTTGGTTGTAGTTGAATCAATGAGACTCCATCTCAACAAGTTATTGCTATTATGAAAAAGAATTTTCATAAATAAATATTACCATCCTATTAGATAAATCATAATATGCATAAATAAAATACGATAAAATATTCTTGATGACCTTTTCATTTTCACAAAAAGAAAATTTTTATTTTTTTATCTTTTTACCCATACTATAATGGTAAGGTCTATCTATATTCATATCATCGTCTTAATATTTAAAAATATATTATTTCAATTAAAGGATAAAGTATTTTTACAAGTATGTACATCTAATTAAATATTCATTTTACAGCCACTATAGTAGTATATTTCATTTTGTATATAAATAAACATTAGACCATGAATGTATAAATTAACATATGCAAATTTGTAGGAGAAACCAGATATTTATCAAAATTTTTATTGTTAAAATCGTTATAATTAAGCAAAACTGGACAATATTTTCCTGTATGAATCTCTAAAACAAACTTAAATTCAAATGGTAATGAATCACGACATCGAATTTTTTTAGACATCATAATCATATATAAAGGACATAATTATTCTCATATAATGCTGGTTTATGTTTTCTGTGAAACAGTAAACTAAATAATTCGGTGTTATAAAGGCGCAATGTACTGTACGAAAGCTAGTAATAATTCAATGATTTACATTATACATTTGCGTGACAGAATAGAATCAACAACATTTATGATAGTATATATATAGATAGTTTAGACAGGTTGATGGAGGAAGCATTATATATATATATATATATATATATATATATATATATATATATATATATATATATATATATACTGCTTTAGAAAACCATAATTTATTCCGTCTTTAATTGTGATAAGGGTATAATAATAGTATTCTTTTATCAAAACTATATTCATTTAGAGTGTTTCAAATTTCATTAAAACTATAAGGACACAAATCACTATCTTTAAAATCAAACTATACCTATTCTAATTTTAAAATAGTTTGCATGTTTGTTGAATTAGTATGCTAACATATTTGAATTTTTACTTGATTATTTTATTTAATGTAAACTTGTTTAATTAAAATTCAGACGGATATACTTGTATGAACTTAAAAACTGCGCTTTTAAAATTTTGTTGCTTGTCAATTAGAACACGTGCCAGTTCAGTTACTATCTCAGACCTAACTCCTTTGAAAGATTGCTGATTCCTTCCTTAAGGTCAGGCAGTCTCAATGCGAGAGTCCAATTAGACCATTAAGAAAATAAACAATTTAGTTGAATGAATTAAAGTGTAAACTTAAATATGCCACAATACAAATTAGCATTTATTAACTTTGTTTTCATCGGTGGAAGGCAATTATAATATTTGTTTTTATAGTGAAACAAAATCTTTCGTGTTAATTAATTATGATATAAATATAAGTGCCGACCTTATAATACTTAGTCATCAATTTTCCCGCAGTATCAAATATCAACATTATACAAACGAGACAAAACTGGGACCTAACTATATCTAACATGACTGAAAAGTACCTAAAATAAATTAATAGGAAGCGGTTAACAATATGAACTAAGTCGCAATTCTGATACTAAATCAGTACTTTTTCACTTAATAAATGAAAAACAAGGTGCCATCAAGCAAACAAAAATGTGCCGTTTATGACCTGAAAGATAAAACCATCTTACGGCTAATATTAAAATACTTAACGAAATACTGCAAAACATTGGATTTGTCCTTTCCATAAGGAATATTTTACCGGAAAGCTATATTGACATTATAATTCAATACCATTTCACAGATAGATTTTAGTTTTATAAAACTGTAAAAAGTTTGAAAATTAACATTAAACTGATTATTCACCATGCTTTCGTTAGTAACATAGATGTTATGTGTATGGATAACTTATAATTATAAAATGGATCAATTTAAACCCGTTCGAAAAGCTTTGGAAAAACTTGTGCTTATAACTAATATTTTATTAATCCATAATCAAAAAATATAATCCATAAGCAAAACAAGCAACGCATCTATGGTATCAGCATTTAGATATAAGTCGAAATTTTAAATGAAATGTAATTATTAGTGTTCTTAAAACCGTTTATTAAAAAACTCCCGTCACAGTAGTGGCACTACTTGTATTTTTAAATATCGTGATGCAAACCGTCGTTAAATGACATAACAGCAGTAGCTATGAAAAAGCGAAAGAAAAACCATTGCAGATGGTGCATTCGAAGATGATTTGAAAATGTTCAATTGCTTGGGATAACCAGCAAAGAAAATTTATGATTTTATTGGCTCTTTATCACGGATCACTGTCACTATAAGATATTAGCGACCAGTCAGAAAAGGCAATGTTAGCTAAATAAGATAACAATACGGATATTGTCACGAGTAAGAAGAACTATTAAATTTAGTATTACTGAGAATCTGTAAAAGGATTTCGTGGACATAATTTCTCAAAAACAATATTATTTTTTACTGTACTATAGACATTCCTGCACATAATTCCTCCTGCACATAACATTCTATACAGTATTTTCGTGTGCTATAAGATAATTTGACTGACTGCTACTATATCTTCTGTAATACGAATCGTGAACAAAATTAAGGGAGGCCGTAACACTCGACTATTGTATTTTAGCGCAGGCTAAGGTGACCCAATTATGTTGATTGTCTCCGATTTTAAGGTACGAAGACTATCGAAGTACGAAGACTTTAAACAGTCTTTAAGCACTGTCTTTAAACATCAAAGTTGGTTATTCATTCAATTATGCAGCACAGATTTAACTATATCACAACTGTTGGAGCAAATTAATCAAGAGCTCAATTAATGACAATAAGATATATTTTTATTAAGCTCCATTTAGTGGAATTTTGAGTTAAGACTTCTTAATGTGAAAAAAACGCAATGTCATATACAACACAACTTTAGATCACATATTTAAACATGTTAAGTCTTTTTCATAAAAATGAGATTAGTGTTCTCTATGATAAGAGATATAATATCCAGTTACCATATTTGTAATAGTTTAAAAATTATGAAATTTTAATGAATTGGAACATTTTAAATTCTACTCTACAGTGTACTAGTAAGCTTTATTTCCTATCACAGTAAAAAAAATCGAATCACCTGAACTAACTAAAATGACAATTCATCTTTGTTTATCCGTAATCAACCTTTCAAAAATCAATATTAGAAAATATCAAAATTACGATGGTCATTGGTATGGTAACAAATTGCTTGATGTCGATTTGATTGATTTATATTTTTATTACCTTGAAGATGATTTATATAAAATCCAATTGTAAACAAATTATTAACGGTATATCTTCATTACTATTTTTTTGTTTACGTATATGTATGTCCGTCCATAAAAAATATGAATTTATGCTGATTAATTTAATTTCAGTTTTTTTTATAAGTAATATGTACAGTATGAACTACAAGGTTGTCGATTGATTTTGTCCAAACATAAGTATACTGAGGCAAGTGCAGTCAAATTAAGCATAAATTGTACTACTGTAGTTTACAAAAAATCGGAAAATAATTGTTTGTTCCATTACCATTCAAAAACCATATGGCCCAGCATGTACTACAATATACTATAAACTAATATTCTAACAGCGAAATTAAATTAAAATATTCTTGGTTTACTTTTACATATTTTTTTACCGTCTTCATTTATAATTGAATTTATTGCGCAATCATAGAGCAATGAAAAAATACACAAAAGACAATAAATTTTAACTTAAAAAAAAATGTAATAGAAAAAGTTCAACTACATACTGTGCAACATAAATGAAACAATCATAAATCGAAAACCATCATGTCATCAAATAAATTTTTGATTTACCTTGATTTATGTATTTGCTATTTGAAATATTCTTTACTAAAGAAGAGTAAATACATTTATAATGATGATGGTCCGGTGAATTTCAAAAACCATAACACTGTGTTCATCATGATAAGTCACCCGGAAATAACATTATATGTATATGTTGCATGACTTTAAAAAGTCTTCTCATTCAATATCACATGATATACGTAAGTATCCCTATAATTAGTGATTTGTAATACTTAACCTCATGAGAATATCAACATAATAAAAATTATATGTATATATATATATATATATATATATATATATATATATATATATATATATATATATATATATATATTTGTACCTCGACAGGATAACTTATACTTGCTGGAAAAAACCAACCATTAACGTAATAACTATATATATATTTGGAATTCAACACCAGATTGTTGCCTAGCAAAAGAGTCTTATTCCCCTTTTAAATAATGATAGAACTAGAATGATTGTGTGCTATTTTAGATTATATTTGTGCATCCTCAAACAATATCTTTGAAACCGTCAAGCCATATGACGGTTGACATTGCCAAATATGTTTTTTTAAAGGAAAAGAAAGAAAACAAAAATTATGACTTTTTTAACTTTTTTGGACTGAAAGCAATTGATACGCCAATGTTCCAGCAGATACATTGTATGTAACATGCGGAACTAACTAATTTCAAAAACTTCTCTTTATAATATACCCTATACATCATCTCTTTTATTTAAAAAGTTGAATATGCATAACAAGACATGCAGTATCGTTTGTTCGATAGGAACATATTGGTATTTTTTATGAAATATATGAATTAATGAGGTTGACTTCTTAGAGGCTTTAAAACTTATTAATTCATCCACTATACCAATTGCAACTAAGAAATGTAATTATATAACTTATATAATTTATAAGCCGTGTCAATTTTATTCCGGATCCAGATTAAAATTAAATAATTGTTTTGTATAATTCTAACGTCATTATTCCAAAGCATTTATGGATCCAAGTGAGAACTTAAAACTAAAAAAATAATCGAAAATTAAAAAAAGTTTTAGAAAATATGGATCGAATAAATACACGGGAGTAAAACAAGGTAATTGTATTTATTTCAATAAATGCCGTATAATGTATAATTGATGTTTAACCATTTACGATTATGAGTGTGAGTAGAGCCACGACTACGCTTGCTCTTAGCTGAGCTAGACAGCGACGAGGAATATCCTGTAAATAGTCCAGATAACAGCAGTGAATTCTGAAACTGAGTATGATTGTGATTCTGATAGCGACAATTAATGTAACAAAGAAGGCACTGTTTGGAGAAAATCAGCTTATAAAGCAACTAGAAACAACCTTGAAAACATCTTTCAATCTTTACTATCCCTTACAGAATCGTTTAAATTTGTAAAAACTCCGACCAAAACCTTCAAGTTATTCTTTAATTTTATACATAAAACGTCAAAAAACTAAATACTGACAACATTTAGATAAATGCGTTTTTTGGTTTAGTATATCTAGCCGGGCTGCATAAATCATCTTTTTTGCACCCAAGGGATTTGTGGGCTACCGATGGTACAGGGCTTTTGCAAGGGTAAGATTTTTACGGTTACTATCAGATACAATATAGACTTCAAATTTTAATACGAAGTGTACGGTTTGACAACGTCGAGACTCGTTTGAATCGCCATGAAATTGACAAGCTTGTATCTATTCGCAAAATGTTTGACAATTTTAATCACAATAGTATATGCAAAACTATAATGTGGCAATACAAGCCAAGCAAGCCGGCTTAATATGGCATACAATTTTTTTCGGTACTGCCCACTTAGAAGTGTACTGTGGAAAACAAACGCTCGGCCGATACAATCTATATAGCAAAAGTAAACACATTGTACTTCAATTAACGAAATATTTACAAACTACTGGTAATAATGTAACTCTAGATAACTGGCTTACCAGTTTTTTTAGCATAAAAGTTGTTAGAAAGGAGAACCACTTTGGTGAACATGATTAAGAAAAATAAACGACTCCTGCCATCATCGCAGTTTCAGTTATGAAAAATCGTCCAATTAAATCAACTATTTTTGGGTTTCAAATAAATCTATTCATTTGTTAGTTCGAAGGAACACTACAGACCTATTATGCGAAAATTTTAATCAAGCACGAACTAGTTAAAGATGGCTAATGGTAAGTTTTTTATAGTTTTTGAACTTAGCCGGCATAAACGTCCTAATTGTGTTGCTATAAACTGAGAACCCTCCGGTTCAGTACAGAGCCCTAAAATTGTTTTTAGATAGTATAGGCTTACCCAATAAGAAGTTTCATTTTGGATAGCCTGCTATTTGGGCAGCTGTCAATTTTGAAGCTGTCATTTTTTGACATCTGACAATTAAAAACTACGCCATTACGAAAAATGGTACGATACACGCTTCAACTATGCTTTGAAATTGTTAAAATTCACTTCGAAAATGAGGCTGGTGCAACTGTTACGGTGAATGGATTGCGCTACCAAGCAAAGATTAATGATTTTGTATGGCCGGAATTGGAAGATATTGATGAGGACAACGTGGAATTCGTGAAGTTATCGAGGACATACAGCCGCAAATGTGCGAATTAGTCATGGAAAATTTAATGAAAAGGATATGGTGCTGCAAGCGTAGCCGTGGCGGCCATTTGGCTGATATCGTGTTCAAATGTTAATGGCATACTTTCCTCTTTACAATGAAATAAACATTCATTGATTTCTCTTAAAAAATACTCGTTTTTCGTTAATATCAAAATAAAACCTCTTATTGGAAAACCCGTTATTTAGAAGTAGCCAACTTACAAATTTGAGTAAAAACATTAAAATAAAATAAAAATTCAAAGCTGATAGGCCAGGTCGATGCTAACTTTGTAAACCAAAGCAGGACCGAAAAGCAAAAACTTTGCAATAATATGCAAAAAAAATTACTTAAATTTCTGCAGTAATTTTTTTTTTTGCATATTATTTCAGAATTCCAACAACACTAATTTTTTTATTTTATGTGATACTTGTGATAAAGTGGAGCTTCAAAGCTAACCTTATACACCTTGTAATGTTTGTTTTTATAAATTAAAATAATAAATAACTAAATAAACTTATGATTTTTGTTTAAAAACTACATTTTATGTATTACGGTTAAAAATTATTTTTGTTAAATTTCCCAAAATTTTGAAACAAATTTAGCCTTTTTAGAGACGGGTTGATTATACTCATTGCTGTGAGATTGTAGCTTTAAATACCACTAGTGAGGGAGGCTTAATTTATATTTTATAAGTTGCATGCATTGTCTAAAAATAAAATGGCTTTCACGCTTTCTCGAAATAATAGTAATACCCTGGTATAAAACATAGTATGCCATCTCTTTATGCTACTAGAGTAAGACAATACTTAAATCCAATATTATCACAAAGATGATTCGCCGGAACAGAATAATTTGAGTGGATCTCCATTTCAGATTTACCCACATTGGGATTTATTTTGGGTCACACACCAGTAGTTTATAAGCCCTTATTCTTTCAATACTTTAAGCTCAAAAGCTTTAGCTTACGTTTTGTATTTGTATGTTATATATGTATATGTGATATATTATATCAAAATAAACAAATCAGTATAGAAGTAAAATTAAATAAACTAAATACAAAACATTGGTATCCTTATCAAAATCTCTGTCTTAAAAAAAATACACAATATCAAAATAAGCGATTTAATCCTTTTTCTTTGTGCTTTTACGAGAAGTATCTTTGTTTTCATCTAATTTGGATAAATCTTTTTTGATGTTTATTTTTAGGGAGGCTCAATGAAAAAAAATCTTCTAGTCCTAAAAGTAAAATGTATATCTCTAGGTAAATATAAAAAATGTGTACACAGGTGTGGATTCTCAGAAAAACGATTAAAAAGATGCGTAGTTAAAAAAAATCGTCCTAACATTTTATCTAGTTTGGAAAGCCTTTAAAAAATTTACTTTTAAAAAAAGTTTCTGATGTTTCCTATTAAAATTATTTGTATATTTTTATCCAGACTTTTGATTGTTTCTAAAAAATTTCTAAAAAAATAAGTACCCCATTATATTCCGTTCCTCATTTATTTGATTGATATGATAAACAATATCATCGATTAAGAACCGCACAACATCAAAACCATTCTTAAATCAATATTAAACCGTGGGTCTATTAATGCGGTTGTATATACATATTGAATTTAGGATGTATGGGATCTATTTATATATACACAGCACGGAGAAGTTCATTTATCTACTTGTCAATCAATCATTATTTTTCATGAATAGTATATATTAGGTGTGAGATTAGATGATAATATCCTAAATATATATATATATATATATATATATATATATATATATATATATATATATATATATATATATATATATATATATATGTGTGTGTGTGTGTGTATGTGTATCGTAAAATTATTGAGTACAGTAGATTGATAGATGCATTAGAATTAAGATTCGACTTATATTCTAAAAATTTTTAAATAATCAAATTATTTAATACCCCATATTTTGCGATTATATTTTAAAATTATTTATTAAATATTCGACAAGCGGAAACTGGCCAGGAAATATAACAAGTGAGAAAAAGGATTGAGAAACCGTGCTTACTGGTGTAATTCAACATTTTTTTAAGTCGTTCTGAAAATATTTGCTTATGGTTTCCGAAACCGATTTATTGATCATGTGTGTGATAATCATTCGTGCTCTTTTGAGTTATTCTTTAAAAAACTGAAGGAACTTACTTGATATTCTGTTTCGTTCCGTGGCTGCCGCTGTTTTCAGATTTCAAATAATCAAAACTGCCAAGAGTTCACTATATGAAACCTAATTGTTGATACGGTACGGGCCAGCAATGGCTTTTAAAGACCGATTAATATTATTATTTAAATTCTTAATTATCATCATTCATATAGTCATACATAACATAATAATCATAAATTTTGAGTATATGTAATTTTCATATAATGTTTGGAACTTACAAATAAAAAATTAAAAAATCAGTTATCATAATTTTAAAATCGGTTCAAGCCCAACTATTTTTTGTTTTGTTAATTTATGCTTACCAGAAAACATATTTTGTTGTATTAATAATAGTATCGGTAAATTTGTTTTATGTAAGCGTTGATTCCCCATTACTTGATACGTATTTCTATTTGATGTTTGCTGGTGTAATAAAAATTTAATCTTACCTGGAAATATACAAAAAAAATAATTAATTAATAGTACGAAATTTTAAATAAATAAAACTATACAGTTTAAGTTAGTTACCCATCGGTATATTCTGTTAACATTATAAAGTGTAAGTAGCAAGTAATATAAACAAAAATTATTTTATTTATTTTTCTATTATTATTTAAATTGTTTTGTCCAAAATTATTTTCACTAATCACCGTTAATTTATTTCATCAACACAAATTTTAACCATCCAATGCTCCAGTTGCAACTCTAATTGATTTCTGAATAAACAAACAAAAATTGTAATTCAAATATCATCATCATCAGAAAAAAAAACCATCGCACCAATTAATTTTCACAAAAAAATGCTGGCTTAATCATCAAAACTACAGACGCTACACCGGAAACTAGTAATAGTCGTCATACACAAAAACTATATTGCTCTTTGTATAAAATAAATCATTTCCGATTAAATACACACACATATATAAAGTGACAATTGTTGACTTTCCAAAATTAAACAAAAACCGAAAAAGTTGGTAAATTATTTATATTTTTCCTTAATTGAGGTCAACACAACTATAAATTTTCACTTCCAGTACACATGTGATGCCTCGGTTGCCTTAATTATATCGAAAATCAAATAAACGGTTTTCACCATACTAAAAATGGGTATGAAGAAGAAAATAACTGCACCACTTCCAAAATACCAAACATAATTCGTGCATGGAAAGCAATTGGCAAAAACTTGAACACTCATTTTTTTATAAACTAACTTCATTGTATCTTTTGTTATTAACCTGCCTCTCAATCAATCAAGACGAACAACAAGAAAATGCATGCACTACATAAAACATATTTTAAACATGTTCGAACAATTTATTTTTTAATTAATTCATCAGATCACAATCTAAGTAACATGAAGATACAAAACAAAAACTTACTTATACCAATATGGAATTCTTGTATGCAAATGAAGTAAATTGATTTGAGTTTAAAAACCACAGGTTGATAAAAAATATTTGAAAAAAATATTTTTATATCCAGTTAGTTCACATATATTGCCACAAATTTAATGTTGGTAGGGGGGAAAATGTGGTCATCGATTTTTCGAAATTATCCGTTGGCGTTTTTGACAGTAGATTTTCTGTTTTAACTGGTCATATATAGATAAATTAGATGATTTTTAGAAACGAATATCCAAAATAAATCAACATTTTGAATGACTTAATATACAACATATGTTTGGCCTTGACTCTATAAATTTAAAATATATACAAGATTATGTTTCCGGACCCATAAATTACAATTAACAATCAAGAAATTCGATGATTCATTGCAAAATGCATCGCTAACTAAAGACAAAATCCAAATGTTCTCTTCAATGTTAATATATAGCTTTCAGGATTAACTATATGGAGAAGCTATTAAAGTAAGAACTATGATTGAAGTCTTGATAATTGCATTGTAATATGAAGCAAGAATTGCCAGCATACTTAAGGACTAAAATAAAACAAAAAAAGAAGTTGCACAAACCATGGCAATGATAGAAAAAAGATCAGTCAACTAGCTCAGGGTTTCAATTATATAGTAACTCTGAAAATATCGTTCCCAGAATAGATAATTATGTGTTAAAAAATAGGCATTGGATCAGTAGTTCTTAAGTTCAGCAATCGGACTAAATATCAGCAATCGGGCTGTCATAAATGACCAAGATAAACCACCGATGTGATTCCAACAACTCGCCCTATAAATATGAAGCAGAAAAACAAAGTTGGTAGTTGTCTCATGATCCCTATCCAATTGTATAAACTAACAAAAAATGATACAGTTTATAGTTATTCATGGTATATGCTAGATTAATAATCATGCATTATTAATCCAGCATATAGCGTTGGATTCTGAAGTTTCTGGATCAGTTATATGTATAATGCCAATACTAATATTAGTAATAAATTATCAGCATTTACAGGTCAAAGTTGACTTTTTACTGAGATCTTTTACAAGATCTTTCAGACCATGTTTTTACAATTGGTGATCTTTGTAGGTGGTCAGCCCAATGAACGATTTTACACACAGTTGGTCACGGCGTTGAGTTCGGCGGCGGGATCAAACTCACGACCGCGGTGTGCTTAAGCCAACACCTTAACCATCACTATACGACTGGTGACAGAATGGTTATAGAGGATTGGATATTATTGAGCATTTAACTGGTCCATGGTATAAAATAGTGGTTTTTGTTCAAAAAACAATAGTTTAGGAAATAATTTGTACTAATATCTAGAAGTGCTTTTCGGTTTGTAAATAAAGGGTGGTTAAATTTCAAGGGCCGATGTAGATTTTGAATAAAACACAAATTATTTAGGAAATTATTGTCAATTCTTTTTATTATGATAATATGGTATGGTTCAATTATGTATGGAACAAAATATCGGCCAAATGGCTGCCGCGACCTAGGCGGCACACCTCCATCCGATGGTCCGAATTTTCGATGACGCTTAGGCATAATTGAGGTTCTATGCCGTTAATGTGCTGAATTATCTCATCCTTTAGCTCTTGAATTGTTGCTGGCTTATCGACGTGTAACTTCGATTGTATATCTTTCCATGGTTCAAATTGAGTTAGTCTGAAATTGAGAAATGTCAAATGAAATGCAGAAAAAAAATTGACGTTTAGGTGTGGTTCACATTCAACATCGGCCCTTAACATTTAACCACCCTTTACAACGCAACTTTTATCAATTATTGATATAACTGATTTGACCCTTTATACGTACGATATATCTTGGTAAAAGGCATACCAAAATAGGTTTGATAATATCTATATAAATGATAAATATGTACAACAATGGCAAATGCATAATATACATGTAGTTAAACATTTTTAATGCTCGCAGAGATTGGCAGAAGCTGTGTATTGTAAAAAACATTTGATGAATTTGAGCGTTAAAGGCCGGAATTTTCGATGATATAATTCTTTAGAAACTATGATTCATATACTACTTAAAAAAACTTATCAATTAAGATCACCTAATATTAATATGGTAAGGATCAATCTATACACTCCGACATATTAAAATTATTTTTTCAATATTCCGATTCGTATTACTTAAGACCTCATCTACATTCCAATCTATTGCAATCATTTTACAATCGTATATTCCCTCCCGGTCTAACATTTTCTAGTTTAAGTAACAGGTTTTCCAATTGGAATGTTCAGATTTTGTAATTGTTCAAAGTAGTCAATTCAAAAGAATTTTTTTGCAGAAATCTCAAGAATAATTTGCAATTGTTGATACTTTGTTTTACACAATTGTAATTTACAGTGCCGATGGATCTTTGAACTATAGCTAAAACTTCACTTGGTGTGAATAAATGATCTGTCTTATTTTTATTTTGTGATGATTTTCATTAGATGGTCTATATCGGATAAGCTTAGATAATCTAAACTATATTCAATGGATGTAAAATTACTGGTTTTCTATGTTGTACCGATGAGTTCATATAGATGAGCGGGCAATTCGAAATTAATTCAAAATCATTGGAAAATCAATAATTCTACATAATCGGGCTTTAGAAATCGAAAACCCTTTATGTTATTCTTCGAATATTTAAATGTTAAGATAAAAAAGTAGAAAACATAAAATTACACCGCATAAACGCACAACAAAATCGTATATGTTTTGTCTAAATTAAATTTGTAAACTGGAATTAAATGATTTTCAATCACCAGTTTATAACATCTTACATGCGTATAAATATCAAATATTCTACAATATACAATATTCAACCATACTAGACAAGAGTACAAATCAGCAGTCATCCCGTCACAGTACACTTATATATGTGTAGCACTTTGTTACAGAATCTCCCAAAACGTTATATATACAATTCGAAGATAAATTCGCCAGAATTAGAACAAAAATATTCGTCATTTATGTATAAGAATCATTGCTGCTACTTTTTGTTTAGATTGTAAAAGTCGAAAAATTGTATCGTTCTCTAACACATTTTCCTGTCGAATTGATAAGAAACATATATTTTATTTTGTTACAACAACAATAAAATAAAGTTTTGGTTTAAGTATTTTCATTCCACTATAGTGTGTGCTGCGCTGTGATAATAAACACAAACAAGCAGTATGTTTCGTCATAATAAGTACTCATTACTTTTACTCTATATTATCAAAGTGAAACTCATTGAAATTATGCTGTAATTTTTATGTTTATAATCTATTTTGGTATATATATATATATATATATATATATATATATATATATATATATATATATAATGCCATAAAGTCTTAAGCATATACTTTTTTATTTACATAAGAATGAATTATGTTTAGACAACGATACAGTTACAATCCAAATAAGAGATTGTTATGTGTCTGATGTGGCACGTGCTATGACTACTTGTAGAATAAATAAAAATAAATTAAATTTGGTCAGCATCTTAATTTATGGTAAAATCTAATAAAACATCTTAAGGTGTTTTCACATTCGACAGTAGACACAATTTCCATTTTTTTATTTAAATTGGTTGATTGACTAAAAATATTTCAACGTTTTAGGATTTTTGCTATATAGTGACGGTGTATACACTTACACTTGCAAACATTATGTATACATATACATTTATCATCTTCTGCTTGACTGTTCTAGTGGCTGAAATGTACGAAAATTCGATGTCATACATCCATTAGTAAAACAAATCCTGAGTTTTAAATTCAATATGCGATTTAAACATTTGATCATTTGCGATATAAAAGATATAGGATTTTAGTTATCATGATTACAAATTCACCAGAAATAATGAAACTAACAATAATCAAGACTGGAAGCAGCTGCGTAGACGTACGGCCAGGATACATTTTATAATATCTTGTTTAAGAGCGCATAAACCAATGTTCTTATTTGGAAAAATATCCTCCTTTGTTTGGTGATAAAGTTATAAATCTTACAAACAAAAAAGTCAAGGCGTACAAATCAAAAATTGTATTTCGAGGCAATTTTAGAAATTTTTTTGTGTCTTTGGTTTAGCCAGGGGTTTAAATAAACAGAAGACCCTGTATGATTAACAATCACGAGGTTACAAATGTAGCTAAGCCGGTCTCTATACCTAGGATGATAATATGGATGAGAATAAAGTTTAAATTTTAAACGGAGCAACTACGAGAATAAACCAACCAAAAAAGTCGGTTGCAATAATTGTATTTTCTGTGGAGAGTTGCGATAGTTTGTTATACAGCCGCTATAGTGTTTTACGTAACGCTTTACTTCCATTCAGAGAACAAGTTATACCAAGTTCTATTGCAGAGAACAAATTTTATGTATCACTGCAATTTAAAATACTCAAATGTAGCTTACCTCAATGGATATACATTTTCTTCCCAGGAACATTTCTTTTTGGTCCGTTTGCTTGTATTGCAAATTTAAGAATTTATGCGTAAATAATAATTCTATCTTTAACAAATTTTTTGATAGTAATTAATAATAATTAACGTGACTTTTCTTGCTAAATACTTAATTTTTTTTTCCAGCAGTTCAACTAAACTGTGGCGTATACAAATAGTGTCTATTTCATTTAAGTTTATTACTTGTATTATTTATTGCTTGCAATCTGTTTTAATGGTAACCACTTCAAACTTTTTTGAAGTTCCTTTTAAAATATTCAAAACTATGATTATCATAATAACTATAAATAAGATGAGCAAATTAGAAATAAATAAGAAGGCGTTTAACGATTTCGTCAAGTCGTCTTTTACGAAATATAAATGTTTGTTTTGCTTTCGCCCTTAATATAAGTAACGTTATCACGTTGTGCAAAATTTGCTATCACTTTTGCGATAAGCATAAACTTTCGTTTTCATAAACAAATGAAGGTTGCGTTATGTCAACTAGGTATTGGGATTAGTTATACAATTTCAAAAGATTTCTTACAGTAGTTTTTGATTGATATGTCTTTGTTATATGAAGAAATCGTTTACCTTTTATAAAGGGTGCCATTATTAAAGTTTGAATTTACAATAAACAAGAGAAAGGAATTTTATCAATATTATTAAAGGAACATATTAATCGATGCCACCTAATTTACGTCTTATGCTCTTATTTTAACTTCTTTTCGACAACTAACTGGAAATAACTCCACAAAAAATCGAATGGTACCAAATATGTACTACAGATCTTGGAAACAAATCGAAAAATTTAAAAAATACAAGATCTAGAAATTCTACTTGGAAAATCCTATAACTAAAATAGTAAAAACAGATTTAGGTGTATGAACTTCATCTTACATGATTATTAAATTGTGTATATAACCGAACAGCAAAACCGATAATGTAACCGGACATCAATCAACAGCTACCAACAAATTCTCGAAAATTTCGCTTCACATACCATAACTTAATCATTGTACACATAAACAATAACGATAAGATCTACTACACCAACTATACAACTTTTTACTTACAGTAATTTTTTTTGAACATACATCGTCCAATCAATAAATATTTAATTTATGCTTTTAATTAAAACTTTTTTATTATAATTATTTTTGATCCGAATGACCATATAGTGACCAATCATATTAACAGTCACGAGCATATTAATCTGCATGTATACTGCTCGTATATGAAATAACTATATACTCAACTATATAACAACTTTAATACAATTTTTTTTTGGTTTTACAGTTTTCACGACTTTTCTTCATCGTGTACACATGTAAAACTGTATCATAAATGAACCAATGGTGTAATTTTATAAATTAAATCACAACAAACTAAAAATAATGCTAAAATGTGTAAACTTTTGAAGCACGCAAGACACTTGACACGATATTCTTGAAAAACTATGTATGTATAAAACATGAACACTACTTTTTTGTTATAAATCTACTATACTACCACTACTACTTGTAAATTGTACAAAATACTTTAAAAAAAATCGTCCAGGTGCGGAACTGTGTAATTATGTGCGGCAATACAATCTGATTGTATATACGTATATATTTCTAAATATGCGAAGTACATAATATAAACTTCATATCCAATTATCTTAATTATGTTGAGTATAGTCCACTTGAGACTTATTATTTACTGGTCGAAACTATGTTACTTGTTTAGAGGTTTGCACCACTTTGAATTTTGTTAGAATTTTATTTCGTGTGTAACAACATAACATGATATTGGTAAAAAATATGTAGTGGTTTAAGTGGCAAAAAATAGTTAACTACTCACCGTTCAACTTTATGTTTTCACAAAAAAATTTAAGAGTTATCTAAGCAAATCGACACGTGCTCTGACTATTTCATTTGTATGTAAAATGTTAGATTTGTTAAAAATAAACTACACCAAAGTTGGATAAAACTATTTTGTTTTTACCTTTGGTAAGAAGTGTCAAGTTTGTGTTGAAATAAATTTTATTAGATTATATTGAAATGAAGATTTATGAAATTAGATCAAATCACAAACGATTGCTAATTAGTGATTACTACATAAGTATTTAATTAAATTAAAAATTTCCCAGATAGATTTGTATTTAAATTTGGGTTATGTTGATAATACGAAATTACGTGACTACTTAACATACATAAAAATACCACTATGGTAGGGCGGCACTCGCATGTTTCGTATAAAACAATTTTTGATCGTCAAGAAACTCGATGACAAGTTGCATTACGTTACAGTAGAGGCCGAAACCACTCATCGTCCTGATGATGCAAGTATTGAAAACTCCGATTTTCAATGCTGTCAGTCTCCATTGACATGGTAAAAATTAACAACAAAAGAGAAATATAATATAAACTATTCTTGCTAAACTTATCTTATTCTCTTCTGTTTTTGCTGAGTGAATGCATGGAATAAACATTACTCGCTTAAGAGTATCTCAAAAAATAGATTTTGACTAAATTATATTGGAATAGCTTGTTTACATTTCTTATGAATATTCCTCTTCTGACTTAATAATTTGCGGCTTAAAGTCTACATAGTTATTTCTAGAAGGAATAAAGACCTGCTGTGTACTGTACGTATTTCCGTTATGTTTGCCATAAAAATTATGTTCCTCTCAACTAAAATATATATTATAGTTGTAGCCAATGTACTACTTGCTAGTAGATTCATCCCTTTTAATATAAGATGCCTAATTGTGGTCAAATCTTGTATTTTAAAGACAAAAAACCTTTATATCAGGGTAGTGAATAAGCTACCTCGTTGTTTTCAAAACAACAATCATATTGGTACACTGATAAAATGTAAAATTTATTAGGCTTATGACCCGAATGTTGCCACTTCTAATTCGATTAACTAAAAAAAAAGTATTGAATAAATAAAACTGTTTATGACCTGATCCGGAAACGATTAACTGTATATTATTAAGTGGTTCACAGAAGCTCATATAATGTAATGAAATGTTTGTGAATTGTGTGTGAGTAAATTGCGGCATGTGTAGTGTAATAGTCTAAATGATATCTACGTACATATTGACATTGTAGGTCTTAAAGATGCGTTTCATTCAATAAAACCTATTGCGTTGATGAAATTTATATTAAATTTGTTAAATTGCTTTTAACTTGTATTGATTGCTATTTATTACATGTATTTGCTAATACATGCTCTACTTTTTTATCTGGATGGAAACATTCAATAATTTTACCTATTTCCAAGAAAAAAAATGCTTTTATCGTATCGGATTATATTGACTATGGGAAATCTGCTCTCTGGTGTTGCTCGAAAATTCAAATAATTCGAACATTTGCCATACAAACTGTGGTGTATCCCAAGAGTCAGTGTTAGGTCCTTTTCTGTTTATAATGTACATAAATGAATATACAGTTATTATTAAATGTAAATATCACCTATTTGCTGATGATTTACAAATTTATAGATTTTGTTCGCTGAGAGACATTTGTGATATCATCTCTTAAGTTAATTCGGATATTGATATGATAACACATTTCTTACTTGAAATAAATTGGATCTTAACAGCTAAAAAAACTATCATATCATATACCACAAATCGTTGCACTAGTAATTTTCCAAAGATTCATATGAAAGGAACTGTGACTGAATATTCAAATTCCGTAAACAACTTAGGAGTTATTCTTGATAAAACTATCTGTTGGAATTACTATAGAGCCATAGAGCCAGTATTTGCTATAGAGTAATTTTGTTATTCAGAATTTTGTGGGTACCACTAAATGTTTTAATTTTAAGACTCTAACTAGTTAAATCTGACATACTGGCACATTTATTGTGAGAAGATATTATTTTATTTGAATTAAAAGGAAAATACTTCAATGAGCTTCAAAAGATATTCAATTCTTGCAAGCACACAAAAAATGCGACATAGGCTTTCTGAACTGGAACATTTTTTCGTGTTGCTGGCTTTGACGATCAATGGCCCGGCATAATAAAACCCAGTTTACGAAAATGGTCGGCTTTGATGGCATCGAGCTGCTAGTAAATAGCTAATTTTTCATTGGTGGTGTTTACTCGATATAACGAATGCATACTACTGCATAACGAATCATTTGCAGTGTATGTGGGTTTCAGCAGGATGACTGGCTGCTTTACCGCAGAGCAAAATCGCAGCAATCTATCGGCATCTATGAACGGATCAAGTGATGTTACTTAATTTTTTGCTGGACATCTCATTTTATTTCTTAACTCAATGATGAACGATTTAACCGGTACGTTACGTAATATGTCTACTTCAGCTTCATTGATTTCGTATAGAGTGATGGGATTTTAGTAGCATTGAATGTTTCGTTTAGCTCGATCAAATCTCAATATAAAAACCATTGTTTTTAGGATTTTAAACCAGGATGACAACTTTGTGAGTAGATTCAGCCCAATATCGTCTTCTTCCCTATTGACTGCTGTCAACACATTGATCTGTTTTGAGTTTTTTTCCCTTATATTGATCATTATATTGATGCTGGTTTTACAGTTGGCCAATTACTATAATTTTTACCATTGTGGGCTATACCACCAGACAATGATCCAGAGATTTGGATAACACTTGTGGTTTTAGATCCTTGTTAATGATATTTATTTCTCTGTGGATTTTTTTCATTTTCGTGAAACATTGTACAACCAATGAAACACGATAATATAGATTCCGTCCATGCGAATATTTCAATCTATTTATATTCTAACGACTTTAAACAAAATTAGACGATTTGTACAAAAGCACTGCTCCACATAATTCAAGCCGATGATTGAAAGGTCTATTTGAATATTTGGACCGGTTTTAAGGATTTCATTCAACTATAATTGGATACTCATTTTGACAGATGGCGCATCGAAAGCTACTCTTAAATTGCTGGTACTCTTACTACTTTTGAAGACAGCGTGATGCGGTAGAAAATACTTTGCATTGTCGGCAACAGGAATTAAATTTTCCTTAGTATGTTATAGTTATCAAATTTTTTAAACTTTTGTTATAATAAATAAACAATTTTAGGAGCTGCCACAATAATATTTAGCCCTCTCTCTAGCTTCCTAATAAAAGTTATGAAACAAAAAGTTATACGGTTACACAAATAAGGGAAGCTAACAATTACAACAAAGTCACATTAATATTTCTATTTTCATTGTTATTCTAATATCCATCACTTGGCCATACCTAATGCTGATCGATAATCTACTAGCTATTATAGTAATAAGCGCGAGCAATCATTGAACACAAAATTCAATTTGGTATAAGTACATATTTGGATGTATATATACATAAAAATAGTGTATGACGTACGCTACTCAAATATGCGACTAGTAATTAAGAAGTAAACGATAACAAAGAAGAACTAACATAAATACATATGCATAGTAGTTTCAATAGACTAGACAAACATTAAAAATCCGTAGGCTAATATTAGACTATGAACTGACAAAGAATTCAATTCAATAATAACAGCATATACTTTGTAAATTTTACTATCTAAATCGTCGAATGTCAGCTTTACTGCAAATGTAAGAAAAAGGTTTTGTAATAATTTTACCAAATTACTAAATATTATACATTAATACTTAAAAAAAATATTTCACAACTGTCAAGGTTACCCTAAACTAAAACACTTGCTCTTGATGAACTTAAATTAAAGTGTCATTATTATAAAAAAAACAATTTATTTATATTTCATAATAATATACTTAAGTTTAAGTTTCATGCCAGTACAAAGCATAATTTTCACACCTGAGTTTATTTTTCCATAAATTAATTAAAGTAAACGATGAAATCAAATCGATAAATTAATTTAAGTTCTTTGAACCTTAAATATGTGGACGATATGAAAAAAATCTGCGTAGAAATCTAAGTTGAAGTAATTACTGGTTTATATAAACCATTGGTTGTTTTAGTTTCAGCATATTATATGCTTCAATTCAGTACGTACATGCCCGTTCTAATATAAAATTATATTATTTTTATTTTCATCTAAAATACTGTGGTAATAGTTACTTATAATCAGTTCTTAAATTTTACCTGTGTCTTTTTTTTTGTACGATAATGAGAACAAAAATATACAATTCGAATAACACGAATAAATAAATAAATAAGCAAAACAAATTATTTCCATTACTTACTTAAATAAGTTTAAAGAATAAAACGAAATCTTACAAATTCGATTCACGTTTGTTTTCTCCTGATTCTGTGTCTTATGTATATTTTTTTTTTTATTCTTTGCTTTTGGCAGCTACTGTGTGGTGTGTCCCGTGTTGTTGTTGATAATCTTAATGATATACCATCGTCGCCGTGGTGAATGAAACACAAAAAATATACATTAAAATTTAAAAGTACACCTTAAGACGAAGCCTCGAATTTAATGTTTCAAGCCTAAGAAAATTTATATAATCTTCCATCTCATCATCATCCATATCGAATATCCATACAAAACCGTAAAGTACATAAATTTATGTATTTCAGTTTTGGTTGTTTGTTTACTTTATTTTTTATTTTTTTGTGTGCAGCCAAAACCAACACAAATGTATATACAAGCCATGAAGTTGCGATACTTATGCCAAAAAGTGACTACTATACCTAAGTATAAGTGTTGTGACGTAGTATAATTTGTATATACTTTTATTATATGCTTTGATGTAAATAAAAAATGAATACGAATGATGGAACAACAGTATGTTGCGCTCTTTATGACAAAGCAAAAAACAAATTTATTATTTAACGAGAGAGAGAAGTATTGTTATTATTATTTACTTCATTATATACTATACTATATACTATGAATTTAGAGCAGAATGGACAGTGCAAAATATAATTTTTGTTTCGTTTTTTTTGTAGAAATGTTATGTACTTTGAATTTAGAGGAGTATGGACAGTGCGAAATATAATTTTTTGTTTCGATTTTTACTGTAGTCAAATTCACTAACACATACACCACATAGTAGTCATAATATGTTTTACTTAGACAAGCTTCATGGCTTGTATAATATACATTTGTGTTGGTTTTGGTGCAGCACTTCCATAACGAAAGGAAAACACGAAGACTTTCCACATTTTTTTTATGACGCTGTTTCGTGTCTTTAAAATAAATATTTAGGTTTGTTGTTTTTTTTTTTTTGTGTACTTATTTTTGAATTATTTAGGCGAGATAAGCATTAGAAATTAATTGTTTTATTTTTATTTTTTTTGTTATTTTTATGCTTTTATTATTTTTGTTTGTTGTTTGTTTAAAGGTAACCAACTAACCATGGTAAAATATTTACTTATGGCTGTTTTTCAAGAAAATTGATATGACGGATATTAGAAATTGAAACTTTGTAAACGAAAAATAATATTTAGAGCCTATAATTTACAATGGGAGTACTACGTATAAATATAAGGTTTTCTAATAGGGAGTCTTGTAAATTGTTTATCAATTATTAAAATTTATATTTATGAAATTGTTACGAAAAAACTCTCAGACGAAGCATCCAAATTACACTTGCTAAAGTTTCACCTATTTTTGCATTATAAGCTGTAAAACTCAACAACTATGCATATCGATCTTTAACTGTATTATAAATTATTAAGATAATTGCGTTTCGATTGTCAGAATACTTAAGTTGTTCAAATTTCTTTTATTGTCATCAGTAAGGTTTAAGGCAGGATTTTGGCACAGATATTGCAGTTTTTTAGATTATCATTTTTATTTAGAATATGGATGTATTATATATTTAGGCCTTGATAAACTGTACTGGTATGGTTTTCGAAGCATAGAATCTTCGTGTCGTTTTTTCTGCATTCATTATGCAACTGTTTTCAATTTTCATAAATGATATAGCCCGATATGATTCAATTTTACATTTAAGTTTTAAAGTATAATGATTAATCTTATGCAAAGCGGTTAAACTAGACACCAAACTACGATGGAAAGTCCATATTAAGGACACCAAGATCTAAAACTTTGTAAGAAGTATTGGATAATAGGCAAAAACTCTCATATGTTTATAGTACTAATAAACTATTGCTATATAATAAAACGGTTTTAACGGTTATATACTTGTTTAAGTATTTAAGAATTTCAAATTTCTTAAATTTTCAATAAAAAGATCATTTTATGGCAAATTGCTATAAAATGTGTAACATAATTATTGCACAATATATTGTCTTCTGTTTGCTCAATAACAAAATTGGTGAAAAAATGTTCAAAATTTTGAATAAAAATTCAGTATATTGCGCAATAACTTGAACGTGTATTAGTTAGTTCAATATAATTGCGCAAGTTCGGTGGTTGTTTTCATTAAAATGTCATCCGATAAAAAAAAATTATTATCGAATTTATTGCGGAGTACCGGAATTTACCCTGAATAAAAGATGCATATCTAACTGATTGATTCTTTTTAAATATCAATTTTTAAACCAAAATCTTCTTGACTTTTTTCCTTCTGAAGTAACATGACCGCTTTAATCATGATAAGAGCTAATGTTTTTTTTCGAGTCATTCGAACGCTTTGGTTGAATAAAATAATAAATCAGTTGAGTTAATATATTACTGTACCTTGCTGAAGTTCAAATAAAATAACGGAACAACGAAAAAATAATATTGTGCTAAAAAATTGATCGTGTGTAAATAAAACTTGCGCAATTAATTTTTAAAATGTTTTTTGTGCAATTCAATTGGACGTGTGTGTATCGGCCTTTACTCAAACGAGGCCATCATATTTTTCAAGATATAGGACTGCCAGATTAAAATTTTCGAAAGAAGATTAAAATATTAATATAAAAATTTTAATAATTTTTATATGTTTCCACTCATGAAAATTTGAAATTTATTCATAACTGTTAAGAGCATAAAATCCCCAAAATAAAAATCGAACCATCGTAATTTAAATTTGTTGTTTCTGCTGACTATAGTATTATAGAATAAATGATTCCTGCCACATGTACTCGTATTATTATCATTTTAAGATGTAAACTTTGTCTATATGTATGTATGTACATGGAACCGAACAGCAGAAAGAAAATATTTTTTTACCATGTTTTCCGATTTTCACAAATTATAAACTGCCAAAAATCAATAAATTTTCATAAATAAAATAAGACAATCTTACAGATTGTATATTTGTATACTATATATATTGTTTTGTCTCTTATCAATATAATATAGCATAGATGTATGCGTATTGTTGTTGGTATTTGGTTTCGATTTCCATAGGAAAATCACAGATGGGGAAACAGAACAAAAAAAAATACAAAATGTATAGGAAATTTGTAAATCAATTTTTAAAACTGATTTATTAGGAAATGGTTTTATAGAATTTTTTCTCGAGATGTTGTATTTATAAATGGAAATGTCTTATTTTTATAAATATAGGATTTTCTTTTGTAATTTGCAAGATTGAATATATATTATAAATATGATGGATTTATATACGATATACTTTTCCAAAATATATTTCTCACATATAATGTCGTTGTGCTCCAATTTCTATATTAGCCAACTATCGTAACACAATCTGTAACTACCATCTGCGGTTAGTGACCTTCTATCTTTCATCATTATCATAATCAACATCATCGTTAACGTAAGAAATTTATTGTCATTGTAAAGTTACAAACAAAACACAAGACAACATTCATTCATTCAATTCAAGTTATTATATTAAAATAATAAGAATTTAATTCTACACAACTTAATTGTCATCCATCTATCCACACATACCTATGTATATGTATACGATCGGCATGCCCATTGACCATCTTGAAATCTACTTATAACTATTTTTTAATTTTTTTATTCTCTATTTTTGTTTTTATAAATCCAAAACTAACTGTAAAATATTAATCGACACTTTGCAAACGTCTTCAAAATAAAAAGAAGAAATCATTGCGCGTTGTCTTATTTCTCTTGTGCACCTCTTTCTTTATTTGTTTAGTTCGATCATACACTCCGATTAAAGCTGTGGGCAAACGAATGAATACGTAACCTATTAGAAATTGTTAGTGCTAGCGAACGAGATTGCAATGGATGTGTTATATTATAGATATATTATTGTGAACTGAGACTTATGCACAGTTTTAATATTTGTTGTTGATCTTGTGCTGTATCTTACAGCTTGAAATTAAGAAAAAGAAAACAAAATAACCGTTTTATAACCAGATTTTAAGAACGTTTTCTTCTTAATGTTTATGGTTGTTGTTGCTGTGTTATTTATTATTGAAATTATTGTATTCAGAAACGTTAAAATGAAATCCCATATCGAAAAGATCATATTGATCATTAATTTTAGTATGTAGGTATTCGAATCCGATGGGAATTTGCTGTGCGCGTTTGATGATGTTAATCATGATTCATGCATGTTGAGAGAAAATGAAGATCGAAGGTTTAATTTTGTACGGTACAGAAATATTTGTAAAAAATTTGATAAACAAATGTATGTTATATTTAGACATAATATTTGATTACGATTTTGGCCTTTAAACATAAAATTAATTTATACGAATTTGAAAAACATGTTGACATGATCGTATTAACGCATCAAAAATGTTTGATTATAAAATTTCAATTTCGATGCACTTGCGTTAAGATGTTAACGTAATTTATAAAAGAAATTTGGACTATTGCAGTCAATTATTTAAATTTTATTTTTTATTTCGAATATGAATGCATGGCGTCGCACCTTTTTAAATTTTATTTTCTTAAACATTTCTTCAAATTTTATTGTATATCTTATAACCAATTTAAATAATTAGCATGAGTTTATAACAATAAACAACTGTGGTCGAGGGGCACATGCGTGTCAAGTGGATTGCATACAAACGAGTAGGATATTATTAGAATTTCACTATTGTATTCTTTTATCTCTCTATTGGCAAATGAAGTTCGGGAACCGAAAGAAACAGATTCTTTTTAAAATGATTTAAATTATCTGATGCGATTGATACGACTTCAGAATAGTGATTGATAACTTCAATGCTGCAACTGGCCAAAATCAGACGGATTTAGGTCGAAATTAAGATTAATACCTGCGAAATGTACTAGCGGTCACTACTAAAATTTTACTAGCAGTATAATAATGGAAATCTATCTGTAGATATTGAAAACTTGCCGCCTATAAATTGCTTTTATTGTGTTGAAAACTAATCTCACCAATTATATTAATTTTGCTGAGAAGTTCCGTCAAATATTAAAATATATAGACTATAGAGAATATATACAGATTATACAGAGAAGCACGAATTCGTATTGCATTGGCTTGCAACAACAAAGCCGTTCGTTGCTAGAAAAACAATAAAGTCGTGAATGATGGAAGGATTAAGAAGTCATCGGACTATTGTCAATAGACAATACATTCAGACCTGGGTCTACTGCCATTCGGGACCAGGATGGATAAACCATCGTGTTAACATCGATGCGATACTCGATGTTTAAGAAGAGGAAAGTTTTTTCGCTTTACTTAATGTTCAACATTGCGAGGAATATCTAAAGGAGTCATCACATTTAGGGTCGGAAGTCATAGAATACAGCTCTTGGCAAAATTCCTTATTGCCTAATAAATAAATGATGATGAAGTCAAATGACAGCCAAAAAAGACCGCCAACAGTAATTTGAAATGTTTCAAGAAATGCATATAGTATAAATTCAGACACCTTCCTTTATTAACAAATTTGATTTTAAGTGAACAAAGTGAGTAAGTCTCTGAATAGATGTAAATGAATCTTTGTTAGTGTAAAATAAATAGTGGATTACCAATACTTCTTGTAATTGCAATAATAAAAATGCAAAACTATAAGCAAAATACATATTAAAAAGTTAGGAAAGTAAAGGATTTGCCAAAACAAGGATCTGAGAATCTCTTATTACAATTAGCAAAAACAAATAAGCGTCTATCAGAGATTTAGGAAGAACATTTGATGCTATACTGTAAGAATTTATTTGATACTATACTGACAAAATAAATTCTTACAAATTATATGGACCGTATATTATTATACGGAAAAGAAGGGCAAGCCTTTAGATAAATATTTAGAAAAGCCAGTTTATATGGAAATATTTTTACAAAAGATATTAGTCTTGCAAGTTATTTATACTTGTGATTAGAAATCTCTGCTAGTTTAAAAAAAAAGAAAAATAAAAATAATATACGAAAATGTATACAGAACCGATTTATTCCGTTTAAAAAGGTTTAATGGTTTAGATTTCTTAACAAGCCACTGCATCAATTTTGTGGAAAAAGAATAAAATCTCAACCAAATTCACACAAAACTTATATGACAAGTTGAAAGAAATTGGACCACTGAAAAGCGTAATTTGTGAAATGGTGGTAATACAGCAGAAAAATTATTGAAGGTCATCAGTACAATCTGATAATACAAGCATCAGTATGATTTGTGTGACATATTTCAATATTAAATTTATTTGACTACATTGCTATAAGAAAAAACAACTAACAAGATGCATACTGCATTTTTTACTCAATACAACAAGTAAACTTTTAGACCAGACTGCCACAAAGCACATAGCATAACTATAAGTGATGGGTTCAAAAAATAAGCTAAAGAAAATGTTATATAAACTACAAATGAAATCGAAAGCCGTTAGGGATTGGGATTCAAGTGTTGTCTGAATACAACTAAAATTTGAAGACATGGTCTTTTAGATATTCCTAGCTCAATCATATAACTAGCTGAACTCTAAAACTCAAGAAAGGCCGAGTCGGATTGCGACTTCAATTCAAATATACTCAAATTGAATTGAAATATATTCAAGTCAAACGTTTCAGTGTAAGACAAATTTATTGCTATTACTGAATTTGCAATGGCACAAAAGTAGATTCACATTTCGAAACGTATAATAGTGATGTACAAAAAAAATAGCGCCGGAAGTTGTAAGTGTCTATAGTAATGAGAATTTCGTCCGAATCGGTCAGTATTTGATCAAATTTTGTGGCTGATGGTTATTCTTTACAAATATTACTTAACATCTCATGATGTCCATCAGGTGTTGCTTGGATTTCGAGCAAACCTATAAATCAATCTAGCTATTGAGCAATTTATTCTGGTGATAAGATTCTGATGAATCTAAAACAAAATTTATGGCCAAAACCCAACGGATAAAAGTAGTGGTGACCACACATTTAATTTAAATAAGCAGCAAGTACGCTGTGCAAACCGAACCTATTATTTCTGAGAGCTACCATTTGGTAGGCACAGAGGTCACTGTTAGCACTTCGGGGTAGAAAGGTTGATCTTTTGCTGATCTAGAACAATATGATTGCAAGCTCAGGATTAAATCCGATCTTCGATACGAGTGTGGCCAACAATGGCCTGTTAAAACCATTTATCATTTTTTTATAATAATTTATAATATAAGCACAGTTTTTTTTAGGATTTGAAAGATGTATACGAGTATGTATATAAGATGTTCGTTTTCAAAACTTTTAAATTACTTTCAGTTTTGTAGATGTATACGCGAGAAACATGCAACACATTATAAGAAGAAACCAAATTACGGTTTTAAGATATTCAGGTCGATCTAATTCTTTGTAATTGTTTTGTCTTTGTATTTGGTATATACCAATCATTATTTTATATACCAATCATTATATACCAATGTATTTGGTATATATTATCATTCCATAGGTGGAATAGGTTTGAAATCGCCACTTGATGAGTCACGTGATTTTTTTAGCATGAGCAAATTATTTTTATTAATGATCATCAGTTGCCTAAACAAATTTGTAGATCATGTCAGGTTTGTCACCTACTTATGTTAAAAATGTGAAATTCTTTTATAAGTTCAAAAATAGTTTTCGTATAATTTTTAAAAAATTTTATATGCTTACTTACTTACAATTTTTAGAAAATACCCACAAATTATAATAATTTCGTTCGTTTAATCTTACCTGAAATAAAAAGTAGAAAATGTTAGATGGCATTTAAAATTAAAATTTATAAAATTATTAATTAGTTATCGAAGTTTTTAATTAAGATTCCAACTTATTTTTAAAATCTGTATCTTCCTGAAACTGGTTTCTATTTTAAATTAAGGTCACCATATTTAAACATATATTTCGAACAGCTTTCTTTAAAGACGAACCCATTTTAGACGTTTAAAAATGTGATAGTTTAACATTTGGACAAGTTGAAGTCATAACGTGAAATCGTTCCATATCGTTTTAATGAAATTATAAAAAAATAACTGCAGAAATTTCGTCTTTCGCTTGGTGTCCAGAATTAATTATCTAACTGACGGGAACGTCACTACAAAATTACAAAATTATGAGGAAAGAGTTCCTAACACTTATTACAATCATAAAAGTCAATACCATGCATTGCACGTTCATCACGTTAATATATGCAAATTGCATGAATTGGCCGACCACATATATTTTTGACACATAAATTTTAACGATTTTCGCGATGTTTTTTTATGAATGCATCCAATCAGTGTAATTTTATATGAGTATAGAATGTTTGATGTATGCTTTGTAATTTTTTATTTATTTATTTTTTTATTGGTTGGATATTATTCGTCGATTTTTTTTAATCATCGTTATTATGATGTCAGAATTTGAACAAATAATAAAAAAAAAATTAATAAATTGAATTTAATTATAGGAAAAACATAACTACAAAAATATAACAAAACTATACCAGCCACTATGTAATTAATTATATACAATTGGTCTAAACATTTTGATGTACTCGTATGTATATGCAAAAGAGCTGAAGAGCGGTCATTGAAATATTTATGTTTTGTTAAAACAAGTGATTTTATGCCTTCGTTGTGTGTGTCGATGTCTTACCAAAACCAATCATATATACAAAAAAAAAGATATAAAAATCCTTGCATGATTTATAATCTAACAAGTCATGAATAATAAGCACTTCAAAGTTTTATTACTACAGAATATAACAAACAATACAATAAAATGAGACATTGAATCCAGTCTGTAATCTTGAGAGGAATGGAAAATATTCAAGAATCAATTAAAATAATGCTAAAGAGGTTAATTTAAAATGGATTCCAATTACGAAATTTTCCTGAGGGCTATTGAAAATACTCGAAAATTTACATCTTGTAAAAGGGATGTATATAGTATATATACTTATATACATATAATGGTATTTGTATAATAGAATTAAAATTGTTAAGTGAAGTCGTATAGTGTAGATTTTTTAATTCACTTCAAATTCATTAGTTAAAAGTTTGAACTAAAGATGATTAAAGATATGGTTTTTCAACTTATGACTACTTTGACTACACTATATAAGATTAAACAATTTAAAGAATGTATGGTTTCAAAGATATAGGCAAAAAATTATATAAACTGAAGAAAAAAGAAATTACTTAATGTTTAGGCTGGAATAACTGGATCTTATAGTGAGAACTTTATAGAAATAATGCACTTCTTCATGTTTGAGTAACTTTTTGACAACAACTAAATTAAATGTTTTCAAATAAATGGTTAGAATCATTAAGATTTTTAAGAAATAGATTTTTGGTCCGGAAAATGATTAAGTAAAATTCTAGTTGAAATTCGGATTATTCAAAATTTTAGTTTATGGAAATGTTTTATGGAGATAAAATATGCTAAATAAATTTTAGTGACAATATAGGTAGATATACAAATGATTTTAAAAAATGTTGATCAAATATATTTTTCTTTATGGTAATTGAAACGGTTGATAGCGACCTCTATAGACATCGATTCCTCTATTGAGTAAACCAATAATTTTTGTGCTCAATCGGTTAAAGCTTGAATCGAAACACTTGCGATGATTGAAATCAAATAATGTGCATATAGGAATGTTAACATAAAGATTATGAACCACTGCTTCACAATCTATTTTTACAAACTTTTCTCACCCTTTATACAGATTTCTGACATAATTTGTGTAAAATAATTAAAATCATGTACATATTTCCAGTACCATCGTTACTTTAGATATATACCATTTGTACATAACCTCTTGCAGAACATTTTATTTTATAAATTTGTAACACACAGATGTGGATTTCAGCATTTTCCTATTTTCCACTTACATGAATGTATAGATAGAACATGTGCGACAATGTTTTATTAAACTTATTTTCATTTACGGGAATAATTATGGTACTATAGTTCAACTTAGAACTACTATCGTATACATATATTTTAATATATTCATATTTCTATACGAAACATATAAAATATATATGGATATATGTATATCCTTAAAATAAATATAAACATTAATTACTTATAGCAAAAAAAATGTTATGGTCATATTTGGATACTGGAAACATATCTTTAGTTACGAACGTACATAGCTAGTCCGATAAACATTTGTCGTCTATTGACTAGTAGTTTTTATATTTCTTTGTGTGTGTGTTAGTGTGTGTTGTGTTGATAAATATTATATTTTTGATATAATTTATTGTGAATTTTATTAATAAGGATTATGATAAATTGAAGTTTCAGATTTATATAAATTATTGATGGAAAATGTATAAATTATATATAATATCCCTTTTCTCCTTAACAGGAGACAAATTTAATTAGTATTATAATCACGATAATTATAATTAGTATATTACTGTGGTCGAAGGGTATTCACATAACTATCCTTTAACCCTAACACTAGAAAAAACTACTTTGTTGAAAATATCAACAAAGGATAAACTATTATACCCGCTTATGTACAAGAACATAATATAAAGGATTGGCATGTAAATTGAATTCATTCAGAATGGTAAATTGAAGTAATTCATACCCCAGGCATGAAATAGTGTCAATATTGTCTATAATTTTAAAGGAATCAGAAATGTGTGAATATACGCACAAGGAAATTTCATATTAAAATTTTGTCAGCAATGTAGCAATAAACTCTATATGGAAGGTACTAACCATTTTATCAGTCTGCCCAATGCAAATGCTTAATTTGTTAAGGAGAGCCTTGTTGCTGTTACAAAACACCTAACTGCAATGAAATAAGTTAAATATAGTTGATATTGATTGATCGCTTTGGTATACTATATAGAAAGTTGTTGCAGCGGCTGACTAATATAGTACAATGCCCAGTTCAATATGAGAATCATATTCATGATGTTTGTATTAGTGGGAAAAAGTTCTTTTAATTTCTATAACATATTGCTCCAAAACCGAAAAACTCGTTCACTCAAGTTGAAAATTAGCAATGGCTTACGATGTTGCACGACATATAAATTACTGCGTTAATCACTGAACAGGTGCTAAACCGGTTAGTCACTGATTAAGTTTTCTCACAACAGATAATTATGTTTAAGTAACATGGCATATGTCGAAGTGTCCATGAGAGTTCCATAATTTGTTGTTTTTGAATTGGACCCTTATGGGTGAGTACGAAAGATGGTTAAAGATATTCGAGTTCAAAAGCTGCATAGTCAATTGGATTTTATCGATAAGGTTCGATTGACCAGCCAATGGCCTGAAAAAACAGTTTATTATTATCATTACGTGGACTGGTAGCGATGTTGAATTATTTATGTATCAACTTTATACTTCACATCGCTTAAAATACTGATAATCCATAGACAAAGTAATTATCAGCCTAATCTAATCATATAATTTAAAACAAATTTTATGTAAAAATCTAAATAAGTGAATACTAAAATTTCACTGATCCATTATATGTTCACACAAAATACATAAATTATTAAATTAATAAAATTAATTTAATTCAATTTTGGTTATACATATATGATTATGATGTTATTATGACCTTTTTTAATTAGTTCGGTAATGTGACATTAAATGAAGGATATGTGAAAATTATTTGGATATAAAAATTTAATTGATCCACTTTATAGTTCGGCTGTATAGATTTTGGATTGATAGCAACAGCAATATAATTGTAGTAAAATATTTTAATGGCTGAACGAGTATAAATGAGTCAAATGAGACCAAAATATTACTATATCGTTACTAAAATTGTAGTATCGACTATATTTTTAAATATGGTTGGCATTCAATTAACTCTATACATTACACAATTGTATTTTAATATTATACAGGTAACAATCCTAATGCCTGTAAACTGATACAAAAAAGGGGGGACATTTCAAATAAATCATCCTGACCCAATTCGTTACTGTTTCGGCTGTCGCTTTGTTAAAAATTAAATGAAATAAATGAGTAGCATCACTTTAATTTAAAGCATAAATGCTCAGGTGTCAATAACATTCACTGTTCGTATACCAGCACATGCACCCCCACTCAATTAATTATTCGCTCCTTTATATATATAAAGGGTATCCCATAATTTACGAAAGTAATTTGAATAGAAAATACATTGAATGGTCGGGGACTTGTTGGGATACACTTTAGACGTAAAAAAACTATAATTCCTTATAAGGCGTCAAATGGATTATTTCTCAATAATTACTTGTGGATTTTTATGATCCCAAATCATCAAGATGAAGATTCTAATAAGTCTCAATGATGAAAATAATTTTGTTCGAAAAATTAACTTGTTGAAAGAAAACTTGAATGGAAACGCGTTGTACTTTCGTGTATAGGGTAAAACTATCAGCTATCACGCTATTTTTTTTTTGTTGGCAAAAACGTGAATGCTTGTATGAATTTTGGGATACCCTTTACATAGGTATGTATACAAAATCAATGTTTTCACAGCAACAACAACAACAAAACATTTCTAAAATATGTGATAAGAATTAATAAATTTAATTAAATTATGTAATGCTAGCAACAACAAAACAACAACAACTGTTTATTGAATATTTTAAACCTATAATAAACGGATTAAATTATTATAAGATTTGTGAGTGCGGAGCAAGAGGAAGGAAAACGTTTTTCATTCAAATAAAAAAATAAAAATTTGTTTTTTTTTTTTTTTGTTAAATTTGATTGTAAAATTAATTTTCTTTTTTTGTGTAATGGTATATATATATATATATATATATATATATATATATATATATATATATATATATATATATATATTTATATATATATACATATATATATATATATATATATATATATATATATATATATATACATATATATGTATATATATATATATATATATATATATATATATAAATATATAAATATATATATATATATATATATATATATATATATATATATATATATATATATATATATATATATATATATATATATTTATATATATATATATATATATATATATATATATATATATTTATATATATAAAAATATATATATATATATATATATATATATATATATATATATATATATATATATATATATATATATATATATATATATATATATAGATATATTAATATGTATGTAGGCAGTGCGCTAACGTAAATTGAATCCAAATTTTTCAAATTTTGAGTGAAATTGATAAATTTTCCAAACTTTTTAATAAACAAATAAAAGTAGAATTTAACGTTTTGTGTGAAAGGGGTTAGAGAACAAAAAATATTACTCCAACATAATTTATTGGCAAACATAATAGCTATATATTTGAATATATAATATATATATATATATATATATATATATATATATATATATATATATATATATATATATATATATATATATATATACATATATATATATATATATATATATATATATATACATATATATATATATATATATATATATATATATATATATATATATATATATATATATATATATATATATATATATATATATAAATATAGGTGTACGATTACATTTTATAATTCTTTTTGTGTATCTATAGAATTTGAATTTATTGAAATATTTATGAAAATGGAGGCTGTATTTATAAAAACATACGTGCTGAGATAAGGGGCAGTGGCAGTTAAAGTGGTAATGACTTCATCAATCAAGTCAACTAACCATATATATGCAAGGTATGACTGGCCGAAAAGAAATGACCGGCCGATTGTAAACCTTATTCAGTAGCCAGATTCAATTGGCCTATTATTTATTAAACCGCAATCAAAATGATTACAGAAACGAATATTTTATCATAATCGGAACATCAAAAACTCTAACTGGAACATCAGAAGTCTAACGAAAGCGTACGATATACAATATCAAAGTACTAGGGCTCGGTAAAGTAAGATTGAAAGATACTATGATCTAACAAAAGGAAATAATAGTTATGTTCTCTAATAATGTTCTCTAACATACAGATAAAGGCACCTAGTGGCATAATCAGAATGTATAGCTAGAATGAGATTCATAAGGCAAGCGATTAGGAATTAGAGCAATAACCTAGCAGAAAATAGTGCTAACCAAAGCGAATCATATTGGTAAAACATTATATAAAAAAATCTGTGAAAAAATTTAATAGACGGACGCTCCTAAAGTCGAAGATAAAAAAAAATGTGTTGCGATATTTGATAAAAAATGATAAAAATAAAGAATTTTTAGCTTAAAATGTATTTTTAGAGTGGATAATACAAAAAAATACTCACATATGAGGATTATTACTAACAAAAAAATTTACCCGTATACTAAATATATGTACATATTAACAATCACTCAAATTTTAATTTTAATTTGCGTAAGTTTGGTTTCCGGGAAGTAAATTTTTTTCATTTGCTTAAAATCATTTTTCCGGAGTTTATCATTTTAAAAATACTATACATAGTTAAATGTGAATTAATTTAGAATAAATATTTAGCGAAATCATTGGATCGTCGCGATTACCGAATGCCAACTACATTAAAACATTGGACTTTATATCTTAGTTCTACATGTTATATTAACTTTCTACCGATATAAAATCATGACATCAAACCCATTAACAAATCTACAACTTATTACACAAACCATGTACTGCATAACTCGTACGAATAAAATTGTTAGACTTAAATCTAAATCAATTAACTAAACAAGCAAACATATCAACATATAGGTCAAACATGTTAAATACACAGAACGATTAAAAAAATTAATTACTTCAAGTGAAGTGTAGCCCATTATGTTGAGCTATTATTAAACATTTTTTTTTTAATTTTACTCACGACGACGATAACGTATTTTGTAAGAAATGAATAATTTTTATTATATTTTGTTTCGCTATTGATAAGATAAGCAAGTCGCGGGTATGTTTATAAAGTCTATGTATATTTTCTTATCGTTTTAAAATTCTTTAAGCCTAAAATATTAAAATGCACCTCCGACGTAAGTCGTATTCGAATCATAAATTTATAATTAGAAAAAAAAATCAGCAGCATTACAGGCCAGAGTTGACCGTTACTGAGATCTTTTACAAGATCTTTAAAGACAATATTTTTACAATCGGTGATCATTGTAGGTGGTCAGCCCAACGAACGATTTTACACACAATTGGTCACAGCATTGAATTCATCGGCGGGGATCGAACTCACGACCGTGGTGTATTTGAGCCAACACCTTAACCATCACTATAATATGACCGGTGAATTTATGTAATTAAACAATGTCTTTATAGTGAGTGGGTTTGGGCAGATGTGTGTGTGTTAAATATAAGTCAATTAACATTCTAAGTTTTATTTTGAACTATTCCCCCACTGTCAAATATTTATTTCAATTTAAAATTGAGAAAACTAATGTGCTAACTGTTTAGCATCAAACAAAGTTGCACGTAAGTGGAGTGATTTTCCACTATCGGTTTTTACAGGTCATTGCTGAATGCTAACCAGTACCGCATCAACATTCTGGCTCCATTGGATTCGATCCCAAGCTTGTGTTTCTTACTGTTCTAGACAACCTGAAGAAGACAAGCCATTTCTACCCTCGACGAGCCATCGTTACCGACAGCGATATTTGTGTCTGCCAAATCGGCGGTTCTTCTCTCAGATATCACTGAACTATTTGTTTAGGATTGGTTCGCAGAACGTGACCGAGCCAGTGTATACTCGCTGTTTTTTTATTTTCATTATTGTCCTTTTATTCAACCACGATATCAGAATTTAATGAAAATTCCTGATCTCGTTTATGAATAAAACTCGGTAAGTGTAGTCATCGTTGCGTTTGGGGCCATAAATCAAGCGCATGATTCTTCTCGCGAATATTATGTGGATTAGAGAAATTTCGCGTGTTTCTCCTACTTAGGTAAAACATTCTGGCTAAATGGTTCTTGCTATAGAAGTACAAGGAAAAGGCTGATGAACTTAGCAGGCAAATTTAAATAGCGAACTAGAAAATCTAGATCCAAATTGAACATTTGGTTTAGCAACAAAAGCAATGCATTGCATATGCAATACAAGCAATCTTTAAGATGGGTTGGAAAAGGGAAATTTGGAGGTTCAGAAAAAATTTACAATGTATACAAACGTCGATTATAAAAAGTAACTCCATGAAACTGGCGTCTGTGTGCTTAAGAAATACTTTTTTATGATATCACAGATGACGAATTGAAAAAACTTGAAAAAAAACAACCTAAAAACGGATAGACAGCTCGATATTGTTTGAGATGCATGTACCTCAAGTTCACTTCGAAAGTTATTCATGTTACACCTTAGCCAAACACAACGAAAGGACATAAATACTTATGAATAAACCAAAAGCATTGACCATTCGGCAAATACCAAGTGGTATACAATTATAGAGCTACATATTATACAGCTAGGATATAGAAGAAGATACCAAAACTATTTAAAAAAAGAAATGAAGTTGGCACATTAGATGAGATTGATTTTCACCAAATTGACAAGACATACAAATTTTCCAAGAACGGTTCTCAAAAGTATATCGACCAATCTGAAATAAAATATGTATATAGACAAAATTATTATATTTTTTGTATTTTCTATGAACCAAAATCAGTCGTAAGTCGAGAGCTATCTGAACACAAATATATATAATAGTTAAATTTAAAATAGAATAAGAATAAAATTGATTGTAAGAAGATCCGAAATACTTACTTAAAAGGATGTTTTGAAAGCATAAATTAATTTTAAAGTCGGCATAAATTTTCGGATATCTTCCATGTTCAATCAAAACTAATTTTTATATTATATTAATTTTAATGTGAATGAACTTTAAAATAAATCAGCTAGTATCATCTTATCGCCTATATATACATGACTAATTTTTGAACTAGCTACATTAAGTTAAAGTTTACTTTAATCAACATATTTCACTATATAGAGCATCATACTTATAAATGAATGATTTATAATGTCAAGCGATAAGCCAAGGACGTTGAGCTACGTATAAGAGACTTGGAATTTTATTATGTTGATATTCATACAATTTAGATTAAAAGCATGCATATATTAGTGTTTATGTGAAAACTTCGACATATTATTATACAGTAGATAGCCTTGGCATCACAGATATCATTTCGTATTGAAACATAAGCCATCGCGTTTACATGTATATATAGGAGATACCAAAGTTACTTCATACTGGTATGATTTATCAAGGCATCGCAAACAATTGTACAATTTATTTATAACAATAAAACTTGCATACACATAATTATGCCAAAACCAACATATATATGAATTTATGTTTTAATATTAAAAAAATATAACCGGTTTCATATTTAATTTTTCAACTCGTACATATATATATTCTAAAAACATAGACCATCGTCGTACTTCAAATGAAAAACGAGGGAGCACGTTATATTATGCTCGTTGTACAAGTGAAATTCGTTTACTCGTTTACAAATTAAAAATAAACAAAAATTTTTGGGGATTTTCAAAGGTTACATAATTGCGTACCTGTATACTTAGAATAACATTATTATGTGTAGTGTATTTGTACGAACGTGATTTGTATTATGTTTGGGTACATGGCACGTAAAACGTGTGTAGAGCTGTGTACACTTATGTAAACATTATGCTATGATTGTTATTTTAAAAAACTTTGGTGGCATTCAACGACAATTGTGTGTGTAAATCTTTTATGAAATTTAGTGACTGAAATCACGTGCCAACATATATTAACATATAAATTCTAAAAAGTATAACAAAAGTTTAATTTTTTTTTTAAATTTCATAGGATCCAGTCATAGTAAAAAGTTTGCCAAATTAACGAAATATAAAATCACCAGGGACAGTATCTCTCACGGTGCTTTACATTCGATGATACTATGATGTGATGGCCAAATTTATGTCATCGATATTTAAAAATTGATAGTAAATTGTCAGAGGCATAGCCATTTCGGAAGATGAAAATCACAAGTATTTATTGAACTGCGTTCAATAAGGCCTAACCTTAAAAAAGCCATCCTAGAAGGTTTGTTAATTTTTGTTTTTAATCTAAAGAATGTGACATTTCCCATCTTTTTAAATTATCGATAATGTCGATTCAAACGAAGGTTGCAGTATAAGGTTACACTCTATGCGGTTCAACAGTTATTATCATCTCTGTATGTCAGGACGAATTCAACTTTCTTGGAATAATGAAAGTCTATTTCTTTTTATTGCTAAATATTTTGTCTCACTTGTTTTTTTTACGCATGCAGTTATTCAATGACAGAGGGATAGGCAAATAATTAAAGACCTATAAATTAATGTGATAAGTTCACCAATTTCAATTTAAACGTAACGACAATGTAACGTAAATGAAACGAAAACCTTTCCCTCCATCAAATCTAATAATATCTAAATTAGAAAATAATCTAATTTAATGTTTCGTCGCACATGTTTCTATTTTTTGCTTGCTGTTCTATTGTTTATGTTGTCTGCGATGATGAGAACCAACAGAAAAAAACAACAACAACACAACAAATGGTTCTTAGACAAAAAATTATATTCTCTCATCATATAACTATAGAATTTACCCTTTACTGTCTGTCTTATCATCATTATCATCGTTAAAATCATCATCATCATCATCATCATCGTTATGATCATGACTGTCGTTGTCATATCAAATTAAAAATTAAAAAATTAAATCGGTTTGGCTTGGTGCCGTTGTTGTATTTGTTGTGTTGACTGTTTCTAATAATATGTTGATCGAATAAAGATTATGACACGATGACGCCACAGTGCTTACGTCTTTAAGTGATTTTATTGCTTAATTTTAACCAGATTTCGTTTACGTTGTCGTTAATTTAGTGAGCAAAAAACAATCCTGAAATTATGTCGTAATTAGAGATCATAAAATTATTTTGTGCGTTTACACAAACACCGTGTACTTATACAAGTAATAATCTTATCTCTAATTATCATAAAGATTTTGTTGTTGTTGTTTTGTGTTGTATATTACGTACACAAAATTCCTTATAATTTCTCAATTAATTTGTTTTTTTTTGTTGTTTATGTGTTTTAGGGCTTTAATATATGTTGTGTTATCAGGTGGAAAATATATGATAAAGATGATATGTTATGACATGTACGTTAATCTCAACGATTAAAAATGCTAGTATAGGCGGGATGATATGATGTAATTAGGTTTTTGAGTGCATGTAGATATTTTGTAATTTAAATTTTGATGAAATTTTTGAGTCCGTGTTATTTATGGTTTGATTAACATTACTTATTGAATATAATGTCGGTCAAGTGGCCGCCCGCCTCTGGCCATTGCGAAAAAACGAGCTCTTTTAAGCAACTTTTTTATAATATTTTTGAAGACTTTTAGTATTGTTTCAGCAATTTTGTTTGTAGTGTTGTCGTTAACCATTAAGTTTGTGGTTGGTTTATTGGTGCACACCTCAAAGATGGGAGGAAAAGACTGCGAAAGGATAGCAATGAACCTTTGCTTAAACGCGGCGAAAAAACGAATACTTCCAAATACTTATAAAAAAGCGATCAAGTAAAAATGGCACAGACGCAACCATGGTTACTTAAACGTCGTTTAAACATATAAGTAGGTCACTTAATAGGCAAGCAAGCGCCGATATTTAAGCCTGTCATTCCAAGCAATTGTAAAGTGACGAAGACTTACGATAAAAACGCTCAAATATGATTTTTATTTGTGATAACGGTAAATTAGTGATTTAATATTTTTGCATCTTTGACGTCTGCGTAACGAATTTTAAAAAATGTTTTGCTTATAAATGCTTATAAATGTAAATTCTATCACATACCGAGAGTAAAATAGTTTGTTTAATATTACCTGTCGCGAGTATATGCTTAATGCTTAATGGGAGCAACTTTTTAATAAAATTTATTTTCTATATGTCCTTTTTAAAACTAGCAGTCACATCAGTTTTAATTAATATAACTTATCTAGAAATTTAGCCTAGGATCCCCTTTTTTAAGTTTAATTTAACCATCAATTAACAGAACTAAAATCAACCAGGAATTTATATCATTTTAGTACAACTGACCGCATAAGGCAACATATATCAAGCGATCTGACCTTCAAAACACAAGTGTTGCAATAAATAATTCATAACACGATTCGACATATCTGCAAATCCAAAGCGTTGAGATCTTATAAATTGTTAAGATAAAATTTAAAATGGGGTTAAGATAAATAAAAACAAAATTCCATCTTATACTTAATTAAGTATCTCAAGTTTAACTTGTGCTACACACTTTATATACTTAATAATGGATAATTAATCATTTACAAATTTCAATGGATGGATATATGTTAAAAAGGTAATTGTATAATTACAGACTTTGTATTGTATGTGGAAAACGAAAATGAATTCATCACGTATGATCGTAATGAGAAAATTTCGCACATAAGTGCTGTAGTATAGTGTCTAGTCGCTATACATATTGCGTATAGAAAGAATTTTTAATATTTCTGCAAAATATATAAAGGCGTCGCATAACACATACTAGATATATATATATATATATATATATATATATATATATATATATATATATATATATATATATATATATATATATATATATATATATTTATATATATATAGAAGACAACGAAACGGTTTATGTTTTGGAATGAGATAATGGGCTTAACTTTAAGACCCGGCTTAAAATATTAAAATAAATAAAAACGAATGCTCATATCAAAAATCATCATCCAAAAGTCTTACTTTCTTGATCATTTTTATTTTTTGTTGGTGTATTATTCTGTTGCTATTAACTCTGCTGCTACGAACTCATCTTAAGTTTTTTGGTTCGTTTCCTTTTTAATCTTCTTAACTGCGCCCGTAACAAGGTTTGAGGGTTTTTTATTTTCTATGGAAAATCGACGAAAACGACAATGGCGCGAGGTGATGAAAATGGTAAAACAGAGAAAATATTTCAGCCATTACAGATTAGATATATATGTATGTTTATATTGTGTTGTTCGTTTTTCTTTTTTAATCTTTTACATTTTTATCGAAATTTTTCTTATTTAAATTTTAAATATTATTTTTTTGTTGTTATTTTTAAGATTTTTAAAAATGAAATTTATGTTTATTGTTATTTGATTAAATTTCTTTATTTTATTTATTTGTATAATTTCGTTTTTGATTTATTGTTTGAGTTGAAAATTTTGTGAATTTGTGAAAAGGCGCAGTGTAAAAATATTATGTTTCGGGAGTTGCGTGGAACGGTGTACCTCTTCATAATGCGGTAAGGTTATATAAAGTTAATGCGGATAAAGAGAAAATTATTATGATTTTTGAATTGAATGAGAAACGCTGAATTAAGAAAACTTAAAAGATTTAGATACTAAAGTAGCGTAGCTTAGTATATCTATTTATATAGAGGAGATTATTGATGAGGAAATATTACATCGTATTTTAAAAGTGAAACGCAGTATAAACAGTGTAAATATATATATGCTATCTAAAGGAAAATTTGAGTTTTTGAGTCTAGAATCATAGAAGAATAGAAACATAGAAACATAAATTCGGCTTTGTGATTTCTTTAAAGAAGTCCCCAGACTGTACAAACATTTAAATCTTTAGAACAATTTATATAGCTTATCGCGTGACGTCGTGTAAAACATTTGTGTCATCATCAATGTGGTACTTGACACGTAGTAGTGACATTTTTATTATTTAAAAAAATTAACTTAAATGCGGTAAGTAGATGAATGTGATCAAATATAATTTGTTTTTTAGTATATAATTTTATTACAACTGAATTACAATTCTTGGCGTGCATTCTAAATCAATTAATCAATTAATCAATCAATCAAAAAAAGTGTAGACTTATTAGATTTTTGGCGATTACATGACGTATTGATCATAAAACGGTTAATACAATTTATTAAATTGTTTAAAATCTAAATTATATTCATTTTAAAGTTTTGTGTCAAATCAATAGTACACTTAATAAATTTTAGCAGCATGAATTAATTAAAAAATTTTTAATATACAGGTGAAAACAAATGCCATCTGTTACAGCCTACGGCTTGGAGAAATTAGTCCATTAATAGATTTTGTTCTTAGGGAACTATTATAGGTTACAGTTGAAGGTGCCACGCTGGAGTTGCTGATAAGAAACGTCAGAATGCAGAGCAGTTCAGAAAAATTGTGATTGTCTTGTGCTAATAATCGTTAAACCTTGGCCACCGGGAAACCAGACCAATTCTTCCATTACTAACTTACCTTTCCTTCCCCGACACCACAAAAATAAAATACTAATTATCGATCGCTTAGATGTCAGTAACCGGATCGAGTCTGTCATAACTAACATTCCTTCCGTTCCCTTCGGTTTTGTTATATGTAACACGGGTGTACGGTGGTGCCCGGCATTTCGGGAGTTCCTGGTTCGTCCTTGGTCGTACATTCTAATCAATCAATCAACTGAATTACAATTCTTCTCGTGATTGGTCATTATTAATTGATGTTCTCTTTTTGTGGGATATAACCCATTGGTTAGTCCCGTCTTAATTTATAATTAATCTGGTTGTCCTAGTTCTAGAGGTCTTTTTTGTCCCTATATGAAGATTATCATTTCTTACGTACCATCGTGCATTTACAATAATATGTAAAACTTTGTTTTGGAATGATTGTATTATTTTCACATTGGTCTTCTTTGTGCATGCCCAAAGCTGAATGCCATAGCTCCACTTTGGTTTTAGAATTACCTACCTATAAATCAGTATATTTTTCTGTATTTGATGTTAAGCTCTTTTTTCATTTAAACATGCACTTTCCACTTAAGCTTAGCGTAAAGTCTAGATTTTAGCCTAGATATTTGGCTGGTTTTGCATGTGGAACTTGCTGTGACTTGATTTTAGAATCTGATAAAACTGCTTTAGTTTAGTTATTTGAAGTAAATTTCATAATCGTTTATCGGGTAATGCTTTAAATATATGTTATACAATTGGATCACAGCCAGGAGATTTTTTTTACTGTTAATATTAACTTTTACTCTTGTAAAGTTTTTAAAGATATTATGCTTTGATTGTCGATTTTGTTAATTAGCGTTATGTTTTCATATGCAGTTTGTCTTATGGGAGGTCGGAATGAGTCTCCAATACTTATATGATGCAAACAAATCAGCTCTTTCTTTGCACTCCTAGCCCAAATTCTATTAACACATTTTACTGCCGGTACTTTTGTTTTAGGCCTTTTAAAACATTTTCTAAAAATATCAATTCTTGTGATCTAGAAATGTAATTTTGACGTATTGCCCAAATTAAAGTCTCTGTGACACACATTTTATATCGGATTGAAATTGAATTTTAACATTATAGGATTAGTCTTATCGCAGAAAATAAATTGATTTCTGGCCTATATTTAAAATGTTCATGAAACCTTGATTTAGTCCATATAAGCACTTAAGCTACACACCGTTATTATGTTTGCCTAAGAAGTTACATGGAATCATGTAAGAGATATATAAAAAATCGAACAACTAACTACATATAACCAGAAATATTCTGGTATAGCTCTATATATTTATATAATCATTGCATATTACATGTAGGTGAATCTTTTGTATCTACAGTCAAAAGAAAAACTAAATTACAGCCATATCAAATTGTAGACGGTGTATTAAAATGTTAGACCGATTCAAATCGGACATAATTAATTTCTTACGTTTTTTTTTTTCATAATACAAAAAAAAATCTACTCACGCATCCATACACAAACCTATAGCTATGTCGCGACGCATACTTATATACACTGTTATCAACGCGTTCATCTAATCTCGCGCACACACTGATTAAATTTTAATCTTTCGTTAGTTTTTTTTTTTTTTTAATTTTGAAAGGAATTTTAAAGTGATTTGTAAAAAAATATTTATGTCCCCATATAATTCTGGGAAATCAAGAATGACAAATTGTTAGAGAATTGCTTATGTTGTCAAATGCCATTTCTTACTAAAAACAAAAACAAAATCTTCTTCGTTTTTTTGGTGTATACATATTACATACGTCGTCTTTGGATTTTTATATGATTTTATATCCAAGTCTGATGATGTTCTAGAGAGTATCAAATTGATACAAATAACACAGGTTTACATTTATCTTTTTGTTGTCTTGTGACTGTCTGTATTACGAGTATTTTTTGAATTCCCTAAAGACATTTTTTGCTTTAAAAATTTTGTATGATCTCCTTTAGATATTTTTAATATAAACAAAACTATACGTGGGACTGTGTATTAAGATGACGACGATGCGATGCATGCAATACGATACATTTATAATCGGACGCATAATTTAAAAATGTTCGTTTAGAATTTCTATTCGTTAGATAAAATTTTATCTAATCTATGAAGAAAATAATATTTGCTGATATGACTCACAAGTATAAGTATGACGAAATCAACTAAGTCGCGAGAATTAATTATTTTAATTAAATAAAGTGGTTAACTGTACAACTGCATGTATGTTCAACTGTACAAATGCACGTATGAAATAAAAATAAATGTCAAAGTAGAGGACATTAACTAGCGTCATGATGTTTAGTCGTACTCCTATAAGCACGCATTACAAATATATACACGAATACGATATACTGGTATGTAATTATTGTCGTATTATTGCACGGTATCAATGATAATTGACGGCAATATTTTGTAGTTCCAAATAAAATAATTAAAAACTTTTGGGTCTACTATAAATTTTATAGACTGCAATTAATCGTCCCCATATGAAAAAACATCAATCAAACTCCAAGTAAAGTCAAGTGAGTTTAGTACAAATTTAATGGATACTGCCTTAGTAGGCTTACGCAACGACGATATGCGGGACCCATTTTGTGGTTACAGCTGCTTTTTTTTTTTTGATCGGTGCGTGATTGGAGTGCATAACTACTTCATCAAACTATTACTTACGTCAATAAAAATTAGCAGGAACTACGCAGTATGTAAGGATATAGTTAAAATAGTTAGAGCGAGCTAGCATAGCCGAGCGTCGAGGGCGCTTAGCGTAATTATGCTTACAGGTGAAGAAGGCTATCAGGTTACTATGAGGTTACTAGTTTTTTGAATTCACTTGACAACATCCGATTACTATTTAGTTGACCAATTATATATTTTTTATTCTAAAATACTGACCAATAAAAAATCGTATATCGACACAGGAGATATCAGGTTAAAATTAAGAGGTTAAGTTCATTAGAGGAACGAGTAGGTAAGCTTTTCGGATATTTCAGGGAAAATTGAAGGATTCAATGTTAAAAAATGTGCTGCAAGAATTATGTAATGGACATTACGTAAGTCAAAATACATGAACACAACCAATTTCAACCAATTTTTCACAAGGAAAACATCAAGAAAAAGATAAAATGCTTCACAAAATGCAAACTAAAATGATTATAACTAGGGCATACTTATATACTAAAACTTTTTTAAGTTTGACAAAAGCAAGTTAAAGTTTTTAAAACTCATAAAAACCCATAAAAGTTTCGTACAATATAATTTCTCTGAGATCAACTACCACCGAAAAATAGTTCAAGATATTTTAATGTTGATTGTCCTCTCCAGTACCAGGTGTAACAGCACAAGGCTTTTCGTGGCGAAAGTGTTGAATTACTTACTGATTGAAATGTGTAGGAGTGTGAAGAAAAATGGTATAGCCTGCATTCAGTGTGACTCACAGAGGTCGACATTTAGCTGACATTCTCTTCTGTACGGAATTTTCAAAGTTCAATAAAACATTTATCAGCATTTATCTATATATAGTCATTTTCATTTTCCATATAGTTATACAAAACAAAAGTAGTAAATTTTCCCGGTAAACACCCTGCATAAAGACCTAAAAAGCTAACTAATTGTTAAACCTAAATGTAACAACATTGAAAACACTTGGAAGGAACCATAAGAGCAAATGGCTATACTAATTTGGTCATTCAGTTGAATTAATACAAATTGGACACGAAGTTTAATTTCCCTAAATAGTTCAAGTACTTATTTCGACCACTACTTAGGGTAACTTTAGTCTTAAGTGAGATCTAATTTACTTTAAAAGATCCATCGGTTAGATTTTATATAAAGTGAGACAGATCTTTTCATATCATAGATGAGAAACGGAAGGACAAATAACAAATAACGATAAAGTGGGAAAATAAAATGGATTCCCAGTAATTCCAGTCATTTCATGAGACAACTTAGTGAATTTCCAATTATCAGCTACATCTTTTAGAATGGCAACAATATTCTGCAATAAGTAAGCATTATGAAATCATGGTGAAACCCTAAATATTCACATTGATTCACATTTAAATTCAACATTCGGGTGAACAGGTTATACAAGCCTTGTATAAAGTAAATAGACCTAACCCGTTTAAATCAAACCTATACAAAATCATAAACATAGATTTCTTCCGGGACGCATAATTTTTATTTTTTCAAATGGCATATTGACCAGGAAGTACTTAGTTGTTGAATGGCTGTTTTCAATAAAGTGTTTAGACATGATATTCGGTTTGTCTACAAGTTGGAGTAGCAGTTTCATTTTCATACAACGTTCAACTGATTCGCTTCGTTCCACTCTTCTTTGTAAAAACCATCTGAAATATTTAACAATAGACCTTAAAATGATATTAAATTCGGGAATTAAACGCAGGATTAGAGCTGGGTAGACTACAATAGGGTATATTAAAGCGGCGATCACTCCTTATATTACCCTAACGATCTGTCCCAAGATCCTGGGGTCCAAAATTTCCTAATAATCCAGACAATGGCATTGATAGAAAAAGTGCCTTATCATTTTAGTGGTGAAAAGTTCATCAATTTTTTATTGTTCTGCGGAACTAATTTCAAAATAATAATAAATTAACGTACCTTATATGTAACTGACCAAAAATTTTTTCGAGCACGCCAATACTGCTTCAATGTCCTACGATTTACGTTTAACTTCCTGATTTCTTAAAATTTACTTAAATATAAAACACAAAGATCACTTTTTTCACTTTCGAACCAATAAGCTGCTCACAAATTTTTAACAATGAGCTACTCCCGATTAACGAAACCAAAACACTTAGAATTAATTAAGGAGAATTTCTGAAAATATCCTTTTTCTTCTTCACAATTCTAAACAAGTAGAAAAACAAAAGAAAATCAACCAAATTATTTAATTAAATTTTTCTCTTATCAAAACACTGATAAAATATTTATATTTTATACAGAACAAAAATTTAATTTACACTCGACACAGGGTGACCTGTAATCCTTTCTGTTGGCAACAATATAGTGTGGCGTCGATTTATTTTTTAAATTTCGTTAATACAAACACACAAACACAAAAAAGCACTGTATTTTGGAAATAAATCGTGCACATAGGTATAACAAATTAATTTATTCTGATTCTCAATTTATTTTTTTGTATTTTTGTTACAAAACCAACTACAAAAAAAATCAATTCCACTTGTCATAATTTTCATTCAAGAAAATATGAAAAAAAAAAAATCACAACACTTCGACTATATTCCTCTTCAGTCAAATTATATTAAAATCGATGTATCGTACACAAAGATGAGTTTAATATCGCTTTAAAATTAATGATAATTGATAAACTTTAATTAAATGTGTAAAAGATATAAAATAAAATATAATTTTCTTATTATTAAAATTAACACAGCGCGCGAATGACTTTACCACGACGGTCTCAATCATCGACTAAAATTTTGCAAATAAAACTTCGCGAGAAATCAAAATGAAAAAACCCCACTTCCCCAACAAAATCATAACACTTGAATGAGAATGCGGAGAATGTAAACTAAACATAACACAACACAAACACATAGGTTTTTGACATTTAACGCATGTTTAATGTTGTATTAAGCATTACGCTGAATACCTACGAGAGAGACATCTCTTCTCGGTGCATGTAATCAAACAAATTAAATTTTTCTTGATAAATATATATTTTCTCATTTATTCATGTTGTTGTGTTACAAATTTCCATATGTTTTGCCGTTTTTCAGAACGATGTGGACTAATATAGCTTGTTGCAGTTACACCAAGTTCCGGTCCAAAAAAAGTTTGAATCCATGTTTCTTCAGCAGCTAAATTTCGATTCGAGTGTGAATTGTTGATAACAACTCGGGTATTTGGCTAAAACAGAAAAAAAACAGCTACTTACTAGTAATCAAGATGTACTTAAAATTATACGAATTATAATAAAAGTTTGTGCGAAATTTAGTTGAATTATATTTATATTGAACCGATTCAAAATCGGTGTGTCTGTGATAAAACGAGAAGTTTAGATTTCTATCAAATAGATGGTAGCACAAAAGTATTAATTTTTTTAAATATTTATTTTAAATATATGTTGTCGAGTGACACTAGCATGCCATGTAAAGTGCAAAACTTACGCCACTTTTTGGGACAGTTTGTCGGAAAAGCAACTAAATGGCTGGGATATCAACAAAAAATAAAGCCGCTAAAATAAAACTGGATGATGGTTTCCGTTCATAGACATTAGACACGAAGTTAAGGATTGCCAAGTGTAGTGTGTATTAACTAATAAAACCAGGTGCGCTTTACGATATTATAACAGCCATAAAATAGTGTCAGCTGGACCTCGATGCTTTTTTAAGTATCTTGATGGTAAAAAATTTAGACCATGTAACCAAAGATATTCATTCAACCAAAACTATTATGTAGTTGCTTTACAGTGAAGACTTCGTCAGCTTTACCTTTACCACATGTAAAAACGGAGTATCTACCCAAGGTCGACACGCAATAAATAACTTAGGCGAAGTGGCAAAACACTAGAGTGTCTTATTATTAGTCCCTTAACAAGGCAACTGAATGCTCAAACATCCAAAGCGCCTTTATGGTTGTGTTCGTTCATTCGTTCATTTGCTCATTCTATCTGTAAAATTATTTTGATGATTTTATGGTTGATGAAAAAATCGCCGAACGATTTATATCAGTTGACATTTGTTGTGGTTATATTATCTCTTTTATTTTATATTGCTTTGTCTCTTAGACACCATGTTCGTTCGGTCAAAAAAATGGAGTTGAACCAACTCCAAAAAAATACTGAAGCAAAATATATTTCAGGTAATATGATTGGTTTAAAAAAACAGAACGAATGAACGAACTCAGCCATAAAAGCGCATTGAGTTCAATTACATTGCAACGTTAAAACACATTTCTATTTTCTTGGAATCAGGATTTTAATTTCTAGCTATAAATAGAGGAAAGGGAAACATGTACCAATAGCCAAATAATTAAATGACAAATAATTGTCAAGAAACTGAAACACTTCATTCATCAGCATAATTCAGGCGCCCTTTTCTTCAAACTTAAAGATGAAAGTAAACGCTATGGTATCCAAAAACAAAACCGGCTGACTTATTTGAGCATCTGACTCTGATGGACAGACTCTGAGTAATCTGAGCCCATAAATTGTCAACCCTCCAGAAAGGTTAATATCAGTTAAGCTATACTGTTATGCTTGAACATCCAATGTGAAAACCGGAAAGCAAAGGGGTGTTATCCACAAGTGTCCTGAAAGGTACCGTTCTAACAGCACAAGCTAATATAAACACAACCGTATTCATAGCTTTAAACAAATTAACTGGAACGATGCAGAGCTATGGCTAAGATGGAGAGAACCATTGACCTAATGTTGCAGAACATGACCACGCTAATAGATCAATTGCTAAAAAACGCTCTTAATCGCAATGCTATATTGATTAAAAGGAGATTAAAGGACACTATGCCCGTATGTCTATACAAGAATGGCCTGGAAACTGCATATTAGGAGTGTACTGCTTTTCAAAACACGCCATCAAAAAAAGGAGTCCATGAAATACTTTAGTCGCTGGTTTACAAAATCCTTGCGGAAGATGCCTGCAAATCTAAATATACCTAACAGAGTTCAAGACAATTACTGTATGCAGAGGAATAGTGTTTAGATGACTGGTCAGCATCCTACTTATTGGCCAACAACAAAGGAAACGTCTAATTAAATAAACTTTGTGTAACCTCCACAGATTGCTAGGATATATTATCTGAACATTCAGATACCTGTAATAGGAACTTTCAGCACCTATATTCTGAAGGTCGATTCTCCGAAACGTCTGACAAACAAGCGAATAAAGTAGGATAGATATAGGCGACAATATAGTTAAACATAATTGTTATTGTATAATGAATAACTCCCTTCGCCGCACGCTAAAATATGCCGGAACCAGCAGAAAAACGCCAGCGCGGAACGCTTATCGCGTTTTCAATATTTTAGAAAAATCTGATAAGAGGAATTCAGGGCAATGCCAAACAAAATTTTACATGACTATGCAAGACCTTTCATTAATATTACCTCAGATCTTACCTATGCAATAGCAAGGTTTTAAAATGCTGCTTCGATGCTCAATCATCGCTCAGTTTACGTATCGTTTACTAAACATTATGAAATAAGACCTAATCCATCTCAACCCAATAAAATACTAACTAAATTAGGAGTAATAATTAATAATATTATTGATAAAACAAATATTAAAACTTTTTGTGATGCATCTAAAATAGTTTATGCAGCAGTCATCTACGCTAGGAACACCAACAATAATTAGGTATCAATTACGTAACGCTTATTTTATCCCAAACCAAAGTGGCGACTCAAGTAATGCGGTACACTATTGATTACCAAACTCATGAAATAAGTGACTGAAGCACATACAAGAAAAAAAAGGAATTGTCAAATTGCAAATTACCATACGTCGTAAACAAAATAACAAAATACTAGAACACTATAAAATCGAGGCCTTTCGAAAGTAATCTTCCAAATCTTGATCACCTGCGCCAATTTTCAAATTACATCCAGTTACGAAGCAAAGGAGGGAAACTTACTAACTATTGAGAAAGTTGATTCAGTTTTGTTGGAATATCCTTACTGACACGCATGCTTAGATTACATGCGTAATCAGACAAATGAGATACTCCACCAAGGTAAAAATTACAGGTAAAAACGGAATAAAACAGCCGTGAAATCAACATATTCACACGACTATAGTAATGCAGGCCGTTATATTTATGTTAAATCAGAGGATATCAGCCATTTGGCGTCGGAAAAAAAATCAGTCTTAAGTCTTATATTTACTCACCGGTATTGGTTCTTGATCCATTTCAAATCGCTTTGCCGGTATTATATATAACGCTTTCCAACGGCAATGCGTAGCCGGAATCGATGGTCGACAATCGTTTCTTCCACTAAAATCATCACGACTACAAACTCCAACCGACTGGTTAACTTCTCCATGCTCATTATAAAATATATACGATGATGTTGTTGTATTCAGTAGACCCATCGTTTTAGGCGATGAATACAACACCAACGGTGAACCTTCTCCATCGATACATTGCAAAAAAAAATCTTGTCCATACTTTAACGGCTCGTTTATTCGATCAACATGGTCGGCGCTCATGATTCGAAATGAATTTCGGACACATGCATTTTTGGCCACAGCTACTGTTACATCACTCATTTCGCTAATATGCTGCGATAAGTGAATCGTTTTTTCACTAACCACAATCGATAGCGACATTGGATGTGTGCTATGTCGTCCAAATGATGGCATATCACATGCGTTCACTTGTACTATGGCACCGAATCGAATGTACTGACATGGCGTTTCAATTTCAATTTCACGTAATAAATTCGAAAAAAGTGCTCTTGTCTTTTGCACAAGTAAATCACCCCGTTCACGTTTATCGATAAACTCTCGAATTTTTTCCTAAAAAAATGATTCCAAAAGCAAATGAATAAAATGTTAACGGCATAATCAAATTTCTATACACTTTACCTCTTTATCGTACATCTCTTCATTCCAATTACCAACACGAACCGTTGGATGATATTTCGCTTTCAGCGATTCGATCAGTTGTTTCATGTTATCCATAATTGACGTGCAAATTTTAACAAAATAAACAATTCTTATTCTAATGATAGGCGACACTACCGAAACCGACAGTTTATGAAAAGTGCGAAAATGCTAGGGAAACGTGTTTAGAAATAAAAAATAAAAAATTGTTTGTTGTTGTTGTTGCTATAGCGAATGACATCAATGCCAGCTAGGCGACGAAAAATCGTAAACATTGTCAAGGTGAATAAAATGGGGGGTTTCGATTTTGTTGTTTATTTTTCATCGGTGAACTCTTTCGTTGATAATCGATTGATAAAGATAGAATGTTAAACACCATGAAGAACCTGGTATAGAAGAAAAAAATATGCAACTCAAATCAAAAAAGTTGAAACAGTAATAATAAGGAATACAGTATCCTCTATCTACTGGCCTTTACGACCTAATCTTTGAAAGAAGGTTATAGTTAACGCTTTAGTTCACTATAGATATAGGGTCCAATTGTACTATTAGTATGGTCAGTTTAATGCAAAAAACACCCAACATAATGGGTATCAAGACTAACAACTCATAAATGAAACGAGCTATGCGAAGCAGGACGCATAGACAACTGCGTATTTTATTCGGGAAACAAACCAACATATTGGTCTACTGATATATAAACAAAATATACTAGCTTCTATGTATAACAAAGGGGATTTTTGAGGACTATATGTGCCTTGAAAGTAGCAAAAAGATATATTCTGACCAATCACCTGCATTATCATGACTCTCAAAACAATGATAATTACTAGGGAAACATGTCTAAACTTACAATTAGTAACACTATAATTACTAATTACAGCGCCGATTCAGTTGGAAGACTAACTCAAGATATTAAATAGTACTATTAAACATGCAACATCGATAAGTTCTACTACTATTAGTCTCTCTGAATCTCGTATATAGGAACAAAAATTATCCTCTTGAAGTTGAGGAATTAGTATGAGTGAAAAGCAGAAGGAGCAAGAGGTTTGGCAAAGGACACACGTCTCGGATAACAAAAAAGCCTTCACTGTCTATGCAATAAACTAAAATCACACATAAAAGAAATATAAAACGAAACTATCACTAACTATTTAAGTGGTCTCACTGAACATATAATTTCGAGGTTTAAGCCGAATAAGCGTCATTTGAAGAAATGTACATCAAAGCAGCATATGGTAAGGATGGCTTAAGTGAGAAAAGTTGTCAAGAGTGGTTTAAAAAGTTTAAGAACAGTAAAGTTGATGTCGAAGACAAAAAAGGAATTATTGAGACCAGCTTACTATGCTTTAACATCGACAGCCAAGTCTAAAAATCATGGAAAAACTCATTTTGTCTACTTGGTTGGTCGTAAAATCACCTTTGTGACGTATATTATGTGTTGTTCAGTCGAAACAAACATTATTGAGGCTCTCTACCGAACACAATTAATGAGAGTAAGCCAAGGACTTAAAGTAAAACGCGCCCACTACTAATTCAGACACGACAAAAGCATTCTTCTGAATGTTAATGACGGTTCACATGTTGCGACGCTGATCAAAACTTACTTGGAAATTCTCAATTGGAAAATTTGGCCCAGACATTGCTTCTTCGAATTACTTTTCTGAGAAACATTCATATCATAATATGAAGATACCAAAAATCGATTCATGGATAGTTTCAAAAGATGAAGCTTTCCTCAGACTTAGTATTTGTATGCTGCCAAAATGATGAGAAAAATTAGTGACTAGCGATGGACAATACATTCAAAAATACATAAGCTACCGTTGTTTCATTATATAGGGCTTCATTATATTTCACCGAGATTTATCTAAGGACCTAATTCGTAAATATTATATCGCAGATCCACTTTTTCGTGTAACAATAACGAAAAGTACTCTGAATTAAAGGAAATATCAGCAAGTATACCACAAGGAAGCGTGTTGGGCACTATATATGGTACATTCTGTACACCTGAGGTTTGCCTAATACAGAAGGCCCAAGTACAATAACATTTGCAGATGCGGTAACTGGAAAAAATATACATTAGAAACAACAACCAAACTTCAAAAACCAATAAACGTAGTGAATTGGACAAAATGACGCATTAGACTAAACGAAGAAAAATTCGTTGGCGTAAACTTCAAAAAACAGAAATTTAACTGAACTTCTGCTAACTGAACAATGTATATTGGCTTGTAGGTTAAAATTCTCAGCTAATCGGCTAAATTAAAAACCAGTATGGAACTATGGTTTTCAAATTTGGGGTTGTACATAGTTGTATCACGAAGATAAATTTAAAATAATGATACAATGTTTCTAAACTAAGTGCTGCGTGGCGTCAAGTGCGTTGATGCCACTGATTCTGTAAGAAGACTCCAAATGGGCAGAAACATTAAGAACTGAGCAATTGTACAAGAAATATACATTTCTATATATAAATTCAAAAGGGAGTTAGTTACCAATGAGTTACTGCCCATCAAATCTTAATCTTAATTCAAGAAAGGTAAATTACGAAATGAATTAAAATCAAATCTCACCGTAATCAAAAGCTCTTGAGTTTAATATAAATACTGCTTAACAGTTTTTTCATACATTATCGATAAGGTTATTGCCAAAATGAATATCCATTAGTAATTCAATTAAAGAAATACCTAATATTGTTCCGATTGTAATTGACTCGACAGCCTTATTATATACATATAACCTAATAATTATGTTGACACTTAACATTGCAAAAAAATACATTTTATTATTACATTTAGTTGATTTAAATCTTTTCATACAATTTCCCATAAAAATATACTAAAATTCAACCAGAAAGGTCATTAAAAACTACATTCCACTGCAAAAAGTCTTTTGATCGTTAAAATATCGATTGAATAGTTAGTTTTTATTGTTATGTATTACTCAAAGTTTAAGTAATTAAATTTAGGACCTCGTAATCAAGAATGTTATCACCACAATCTATTGGCCTGACATTCTAGTATGTTTTAAATCACTGTTCATTGCTTACATTAGCTCATATACAACCATAAAATAACAAAACCTATATAATATAAAATAACAGAATAATTCAATAAATAATTAAATGACAGCTCCGTACTAAACAAATAATATCCCATTTTGCACAGGTGCTCACTATGCAAAAAAACATAATATGATATGATTGTATCTTTCCTACCATGCTGATGAATTATTTCTACCACTCGTTGCTATGCGATGAATTTATATGTTCAGATAGTGAATAATCATTAATTTCACCAATTTATTTACTATCAAGGTTCAACTAATCCATACAACTATTCCATCTATTATACCAAAACCTTTTGACATTAGCTAAGCAGTTCATACATTTGTTCATTTGGTCATTGTTTCATACATTTTCAAAATCATTTTTGGCATTCAACTTTTGCAACGCCTTAACCCACATATAGTGTCGAAATGTGAATTCAGATACCTGGATCCAATTTTTAAACAAACCAATCGTGAAAGGTGGCAGTGAGCAATGAGTATACATTTCATGTAATTTCTCTTAATTATATAATCACCTTACTATACCTTACTTTTTCAGACGCATAATTTTCGAACGTTTTAACTTCTTCTGGTGGTTTAGACTGAAATAAAATATGATTGCAACTTTATTGTTTGTGTGCATTCATATTACAAATCGCGGTTGTCAAATAAGCTTGAAATTAACAGATTAATAATACTTTTGTCTCAATATAAATTCCAATCAATTTTTACGTAACTTTTTAAATTCGACGCCATAATCAATCATAATTAAAATTCAAATTTTATAATCCGGAGACATATTCCATCATTCATTGCCGCTAACTTTACGCACGCGTTCGATCAACGACATCAAAATCAAATCAAATTTTTACTTTCTTTTATTTTTTTATTTTTATTATTAAAAAAATAAATAAATTATTATTATTAATAATATAAACATTAACATAAATTAATATAGATACAAAAAAAAAACGAACAACACATTTATATAATTTAATAAATTTTAACTAATTAAATTATTACATAGTAAAAAAATTTCTAAATATCAAAATGGCTGGATTTGATATTGAAATGTAAAAACATAACAAAATTAATGTTAACTAACATAAAATTAAAATATATGTATAACCAATTAATTAAATGTATTATTATTGTGTAAATTGATTTTAATTTAATTTGTTAACAATTTAATAGAATTTATTATTATTATTATTATTCAAAAATTAAATGTCGCGTTGTTAATCTTATAATATAGATTAACGTTATTATTTTAGGACAGATTCATTAAAATTATTTATGTAATTAAAATTGTAAAAAATAAATTATTAGCTACACCATTGATTGATTATATAATATATATATATATATATATATATATATATATATATATATATATATATATATATATATATATATATATATATATATATATATATTATTTCTTTTATTCTTTACAATAATATAATAGTAATTAAAAAATTACAGTACATAACAATTATATTCATTAATTTAATTTAAAGATTAGTTAAAGCGCCATTTGCATTTTATTTTGCTTATTTATTTAAATGTTATATATATATATAATATTTGTACTTATTTTTAAGTATATGTATATAAAATATATACATATATAAATTTTAATTAATTATTAAATCATGAATTATGGCTGAGTGGAGTATGTGAAAGACATGATTAAATAATTAATTAGATTTAAGTAAATATATCGAAATAAATAAGAAAATAGCAAATGTTTAATCCTTATTCCTATACATTTGCCATTTCCTTATTATTGCATTACACCTAATTGGCATTAGAGCATATCTAGTTAAGGGAAGTCAACTTTTATAATATATCTGTTTAAATTAAATCTATAATAATTTTCTATAACACATGAATACAATTTTATCGCTAATACAACGAGTACAATTATTTCTAAATAATTCGGGGGCGACTTCTAAAATAATGACCAAACGAAAACATAAAACAAAAAAAAAATTAAAAATACTGAACAAAAACGAATTCTTAAACTAACCATTCGGTAGCAAATAGCGATAAATTTAGCTGAGAATTATCATTGATTAAAATTTTACGGATTTGCTCAAAATCATTTAGATCCCAATCTTGATTCGATGAATTCGCATGATTAATTTTATTATTACTACGATTACAATTCGACAATAATTTATTATCAAATTTAATTAAATTTATATATGTTGTTGTTGTTGTTGGTGAAAATTTTATAAAATTATAGTTGACATCGACATATTTATCATGTCACACCGGAACGCCTTGCATTTGACCCGGTATTGTAGTTTGTAGTAGTGGTTCCGGTTTAAATGTTTGCCGTAACCGTTCCACTATACTGCCATGACTGATTAAGAATTTATATATCATATACAGCGGTATACATATAACCGACGAAAATGTTAATGTCATTCCAGCGGTTGTAATCCAATCAGGATATTTATATTCCTCGCCCAACATATCCTGGTAGCCGATCAACGAAAATACTAGAATACAAAATAGAAATACGGGACTTATATAGGACCAGCAAATGCGCCAAAATATTCCAGGACGTTCGCCCAACATTTGTTTAATGTCTTCGGAAAATTGATCGACACCATAGAACCAAAATACACCGGCCGCCTCGACAAATACCACAAATAATATTGCCAGACCGGGCCCATACACGTTGAGGAAATTCACCAGATAAACACCACCCTGTAAATAATAAACAAAAAAACCAAATTAAATCCATTAATTCTGAGCGATAAAAATCCTTCTAAAATAATAATATATTTATTCCACTTTTCGATTAAATTACATTTGAAATGGAAATTTTGTTCTCATTTCCCAAATGAGTATTGTACCGACATATACCTACATTTTGATTTGTTATTCATCAACCAAATTAATTATCGAGAAAATAAAGGATGATGCGGTTATATCACCAACAAAAAAAAACATTTCCACGCAATCAATTTTCCTTTTTTTTAATAAACTTGAGGTTAATTTTATGCAGCCGAACACAGTGCGGGTTTTCACACCTTAAGTCCAAATTATTGTTTTACAAATTGAAAAACGTATTCGAATGGAAATTATTGCTGTGCGCCGCCTTGGGTATATGAACAAATACCTAATAAATAATTCATTATTGAATGTTACAGCTAAGTGTTTTACAATCATCACATCAATCAAAGTTATAGAGTATCTTTATACTTCAACATACACACCACTATCATCTTTGAAACAATTAACATAATACGGCTAAAAGTTTATTCAATTGAGAGCACACATAACATTGAAAATCCATTTTCCATATTACACTTCTACTACTATTACTACTACTACTACTACTACTACTACTACTACTACTATGCATTCCGTTAAAGATAAACGATCGAATGAAAAATTATTTTTTTATCTTTCTAATTCCCATTCCATACTCGAATTCCATATATTCGTTTTAATTTGATTGCCACAAAAACAACAACACCCATCTCATGTAACATTCATTAGCTGGAAAACATTTTTTCCCTACTCTTCGTTCAAAGTAAAAGATTTCTATTTATCTAACGGTAAAAAGTATTTCATTCCGTCAAGACATTTTATCTACGGCTACAAATATATTATAACACTTGATGTTAAATTGATTAATATATACGAATAAAATACTTACATAGGTCATTGTTGGCAGAGCACACAGATATATCCCAGCTAGTAGGAATAGTACAAAAATTTCTCGCCGTTTTCCAATCGCGCGTGGGTATTCGTCACACAGTGCTGTAATCATAGCTTCGAGACCACCAAACGTACTATCCAATCCGAGTGTGATCAGCATCAGGAAAAATATGATCGACCAGAAAACTGATCCTTTCATCAGGGCTATAGCTTCGGGATATACGATAAAAACAAGTCCAGGTCCTTCTAATCCAACTTGATCAATCGATTTTTGTTGCATGTGTGCCATATAGCCGAGTACCGAAAATATTACAAATCCAGCCAAAAACGATGTCAAGCAATTAATACTGCTAGTTAAAAGTGCGTCCCGATAACAGTTATTATTGAATTTATTGTAACTTGAAAGGGCGAGTAGTGTACCAAAACCTGGCCCTAACGAGAAAAAGATTTGCGATGCGGCATCGATCCAAACTCGAGAATTTTTCAGTTTATGCCATTCAGGCGTTAAATAATAACGGATTCCTTCGGCAGCCCCAGGTAATGTAACACCGCGAGCCAGTAAAATTAATAGAACAACATATGGTGCAAGGGCTGTGACCCAAACAACCTGGAAATATAAAAAAAAAAATTTAGTTTCTTTTAAAATAACTTTTATATTTATTTACCTTTCCAGCACTTCGGACACCTTTCCACAATGAGAAATATACCAATATGAAAACACCAAATACACATAGCGCTAGTTCTGGTTTAACTGGGCCCATGAATTCCATTCCATTTGATTTGTGCTGTTCTAATACACTGCGCCTAAAATTACAATTTATACGGATGCAATCAATTTATTTTATTTATAGGGACGTAAAATTAGAACAAAATAATGGTTATATATATTGGCCATTAAGCGACCAAAATAATATACTGGACCCTATTTTTGCTTATTACGTATTTCAGTTATGGTTATAGCTAAAGCTTTTATTTTGTATTAGCTTTTCATGACTGAAACCTCAGGAATTTCACAATTGCATGAGAACTATTTGTTTTTTGTTATATCAAGAACTAAAATGACAGATGCATGAATTGAAAGTGCATTAAAGCAAGATCAATTTAATTCAGTGGATGACAGTTTATGAGGATCCTATCTATCCAGTTTTTTAACTTATACTTAACTGTTGTAATTTTATAACAAACACACAATATAGATATATCTGAAACCAATGTTATGTGTAAACCTACTCTAAAAGAAATATGTAAGTAAAATTTTAGGTTATGGCAAAGTTTCCTTTGGAAAAGCCGTATGATATTTGGGTTAAAATTGGCTAAACAAGTTCATTTAATGGAACCAATTAAGCAGCTTACCATATTGGCTTAGATAAACAAAAGAAGTGTTTCCGACAATGACCTCAGTGCCTTCTGAATTGTGAGTCTCTTTTTGATGATACAGATCGTTGCAACCTCCGTACAGAAAATGTGTTCAGCATGCGCTCTATTTTTTAACTTAATGATCCATCTTATAGAGATTTTTGCGTCGCGTTTAAAGCCAAATATCACACATTTTAGATTTCCCTCAAATGCCATCAGCCCTTTCTCATTGTAATCTCTTAACTACTTTCACCCCTTGCATGGTAATTTGGGCTATTTTACTATAGTTCTTTAAACTACGGCCACTTTATGGTATTGTGAGGAAAGTACGTTATCTATTCTTGGTTTTTTTATCGAACTTTTCCAGATTTTATGTGTGAAATGATCTCTGGGATCAAGCCCTACGAGAACTGGTACTTTTAACCGGGCCCGAAGGTCTAAATGGTATTCGTACACATTAAAGCAAATACGAACGATTATGTTGCATTACCTTTTGTTTCATTCAAGGTACATTTATATATATATATTTATTACGATGTTTCTATCAAAAGCGAAACCGATGAGTTTCAAATTGTGGACTGATTCGCAAATTGCAATGATGTTTTGTTAAAAGCAGAAAGAACAGCCGATCGTTTGTTTCGTTCTATATAGACCTTTATCCGTACATATTTAGACAATTTTACGAGTTTTCGCCTGCAAATTTGGGAAAAGCCAAATTTCTACTTTAAAGAAAAAATGTTGGTTTTGAAAATGGATTTATTTATTCTGCCACCGATCTAAGGTTATAAAATTAACCAAAACTTCACCTGGAAGTCGTAAATAAGCAACACTCCATAAATATAATCATACATTAATTACAGATGGGACCTGTTCTACTTCTAATAGATATTCGTAATTAGAATAATGATTTTGCATCCAATACATAATCACAATTGACCAAGAAACCAATGGCTGAAAAAGATTAAATGGCTGGTTATGGTTTTATTAAAGCCCGAAATGCATTGAAAGATTGTCTTTTAATTATTAGTTGACTAATTGTTCGATGAACTTGCCTAGCAAATCCAGATACTTAGAACTTCTTATAAGTATAGATTATAGTATAGCCATGATTTTAAAATAAATATAACAAAAAGTTCTGTCAAATTATAGTAAATTGCACACTTATACAGTAGTGAATGGCAAATCTACACCAAATGTGTACTCCAAATCACATTACTACACCAAATGTGTTGTAAACTGAAGTCTTTTCGAGCACACAGTTTTCAAAAACGGAATTATCAAAATCTCCAGGCAACCCTGTATAAGTATGGTAAAAATCAAACATAAAAACGATGTATTTATAGGAAAGTTCGAATACGTTTCACAATGACATGAAAGATTATAAGCCCGTTTGATTGGAGAAACGCTAAGCGAATTTGTAGACGTAAAATGCATTAAGGGTGAAAAGCTGAAGTACAACCACTCAGCAAAAAAGGCAAAGAAGGTTTTCAGCATAGCATTAGTCTAATATCATTTGGGATTATGATGGAAACCACCGTATTAATATTATTGCGGTACTCGACACTGAGAAATGATATTTCACTGATTTACTTTAATGTTTTAAAATGTCGGAGAGGAAGTGGTCAAAAATAACTGACTAATCCTATATGAAACATTTACTAGCCTATAGGGACTCAAAAAACCGGTGTTATTGGTATGGTAGCATTACTTTAGAACGTTTCGGAGAGTATACTTATTTGCGTATGATTGAACTGATGTTAATAATCGATCTCTGAGAGAGATCTTCACATTTAAGTAGGCACAAACATAACATGTTGGTGACAATAGCTCCTGGAAGTACAGTTGGCTTATATAAAAGGCAGTAATTATCATCAATTAGAATTAAAACTGCTACTATAAGATAGTAGAAGAGTAGTGTTTTCTAAATTTTATTTACTCACACTCTCTAAGAAACATATGTCAATTACGATATAATATGTTTAACATATTATGTAGGTAAACAAATATAATTTATATTGATAGGCCAAAAATAGAAAATCCAAAACAAACGATACACAATTGATTAGAATAATTCTTAATGTGTTATTAAATTTCGATCGTATATCGATTACAATAAAAAAAAAATCTGAAGTGTCATCAATTTACTATGTTTACTAAGTAAACACCACAATCAAAAATTATAACAAATTTCCTATTTCCATTTTCATTTTTATTTCTATGTCTATTTCCATTTTCATTTTTTGGCATAATGTATGATGGCGCATATCAAAACTTTCCCATTGTATCAATAATGACAACAAATATTTCCATCCTACACCCAAATTTAAATATCACCATAACATAAATTTTATGGTTATAATTCTATTAACCGATTACAATAAAAATAATTTTACTGGATTATGCTACTCGTAATATTTATTTAACGATTCATTACATTTTACGTCTAAAATGGGGTAAACATGATGGAAAACTTTAGCATAAGAAAGTATTTATGTACTCGTGTACTTGTTTTTATGACGGTGCTATAAAAAATCTTTCGATTATAAACATAAAATGTAGCTTTTCACTATATTCGTATATCATAAAACTTACTCGAAAAATTCACGTGCAGGACTTGTTGAATTGGCAAAACCACGTTCCGTAACTGGTTTACAAAATAGTGTATTCCATTCGTTACCACACTTAGTCCATGGCAATTCGGTGGTAAACGATGCAAATAGATAGTACACAGCCCACCCAATGATTGTGTTATAGTACATTCCCATGTATATATCGATGAGACAAATTGCGTAACCGACACCTGTAAGTAGATAAAATTTAATTATTAAAAACGTCGATCATATCAAAGCATTATATATGTTCTAGAAAAAATTTGAAGGTTTTGTAATGGACGCTGGAGAAATATGCCAAAACCAAATATAATAATAAGATTTCGTATAATTATACAGCAGCAGATATATCATTTTCATCTAATGAATATACGACCGAATGTAAATTTTTCATTTACGTCAAGTTTTCCACTTGGCTGGCCACAATGAATGCACATTAAATTTTAACTATTGTTAGCCGTTGTCTTATGATTATTACATTTATCGTCACTACTTGCTAATGTTACGAAACATATATGGTTGTCTGATTATTTATTTCTAAAGTTTTCAAAGACATTCAAAGTTTATGACGTCATATTGTACCACATAACAACCTTCTCATTTTAAACTAAATGATAATGTGCAGTTAGATCGTTGTCTGATCCGAGGAGCTATAATTTGAAGATAAAATGAAGTTATATGACTTCCATATAATACATCTAAGAAGTGACGTAAGACACAAATATATAGGGAATATCTATCAGCAAGCGAATTTATCACTAGCAATTTGAAAAATACCGATATAATAAACACAAAAACCTGCCCGTACTTCATCGAAAACAAGGTTACCGAGAAATGTAGCACCCATGAACCAACTATAAAAGATGTTTTCTTTTTAAATTTTAATAACAGATAAAGCACTGTAAAAGCAATGGAAATATTCTGAAGAAGACTGCATAAAGTTAAAATAGTAAAAATATTATTTAGTGTGACAGATTTAGTCGCTATATATGAACTACATTATAGGCATTGTATAAATGTATCAATAATATTTTGGCGTACGAGGCAGTTAAATTTAATAAATAAAACCTTTTAAGTTTAGTTTTTAAAATTAAAGTTAACCTTGGTGGATGACAGTTAAATTGCAAATTTACTTTATACAGGTTTCATGAGAATGACCTCCATAAGCTAAACTGTTTGGAAAACAATTTCATAGAAATAAATTATGTGATAAAAATGAGGATCGTTTTCGCTCGAAAAGTCAAGTTTTGCTCTGGCATAAGTCTATTTACGGTAAATTAGCAAACAAAACTTAGAAAAAATGTACTGTCTGCTGTCAAATTTATTAGAAAAACTGTTGCCAATCAGAAAAATGTTAGATTTTTATTTGCAAGGCGCAGGTAAGGAGATTTTAAAAGTGGTCCCAGCACCGTTACTAGATTTTGTTATTTCCTTTCTTACAATTACCATGAGTGGTAAACACTATTAAAATAATCGAATTATTAATTTTACAAACAATTCAGTTTGATCCTAAAGTTGACTGACTGTTAAAATCGCAGAATCCATGGACCAAACTATATGATCTTAAAATATAAAGCGTGAAAAGTTAACCGCAGAATAGTTGAGATAGCTTCGTCCCGAAAACGATTGCATGGAATAAGATAGTAATATATTTCAACAGTAACATACAATTTTTTTAAATCAAATAAGAGGGATTAGAATGATTCACGAGTTACATAGTTCAAAGCAACGTTATATTTTTATAATATTGACATAATTTATGAAACAATCACCTCATTCTATTCAATATTGTTCTTCGCCACTGTAAAATCATAAGAAAAACATTTTATTGTCCAATTTGAAATCATTAAAAATATAAATCTCAAAGATTTTAATTTGCCACTTACTTATTTGATTTCAAATAATTCGTTGGAACTTAAAATGAACTTGACAGTAAATCAGTATTAGGTACATTGATTTCATTTTAAAATGAAAAAAAAAAAAATTAGATAAACAACTCAAATTTCTATATGTACGATTATCTTATACTAGAAGGATAATGAATGTCCTTTAAAGATTCTATAATGTGTTATTTTTCCGATAAGGATCGAAACTCGAACGAATTTTCTATTAATTTATCTCAAAAGTTATTTGCTATTTTCTAAGCGGAAAACTGATTCGGTGTTGAATCAAACCATTACACTGTCGTTACTTATTAATATGTGTGTGTGTGTGTGCTTTGCTATCTCTATGTGTGTGTATGTGTAAAGCTACTGCTGGTGATAAGAAAAGATAAACAACGAATTGCGTTTATACATTGTAAATACCTTAAATGCTTTAAAACATTCTTATACATTAAGTTATTTACCTTATTTCATTTCGGTTGTTTGATGAGGATTTTCGTGGAAGAAACGGTTTAAGGTACGAGTACACTAAATCGGCAATAAAAGGTTTAATCTGTTGATTTATTATGGAAAATAAGACACATGGATTACCACTCTCTTCCTACGGAAAGATACAGTTTTTTTATATTAAGATTTTAAGAAAATATAATTGTTTGTTCTTTAAATTTAGTTATGCTAATTAAGATTATCATAGTTAAAATAAGAAACTCAGTTTTTCAGGAAGGTAGTACAAACTGGTCCCAAATTTTAAAGAGAATCGACTCTATGGATTATGTTTACTTAATGGCAAGCTTCTTAAATCAGAAAAGCCGCCAATAGAAACACAGGTTTTGAAACTAAATATACCATTGATTGTTGGAACAACACGACTGTCGACTATAAACCTCTTGGTCCGTCGATAAATTGCTTAACTTAGAGTATTGCTTTCATGTTTTGTCAGATTCTTTTGAAGCAAAATAAAAACGTCCTATTTGTATTTACTTTACATAACGATAAAGAAGTTAACACTACATACATAAAAAAAGATATCGAAATAATGAAATAGTCAGGTTCGTAATAGATTTTGTTGGGCTAGCATCAAACACAATATATATATATATATATATATATATATATATATATATACAGGGTGGCTGAGACCAAATGTTACTGACTTCACTCTGCTGTCATTTGTGTAGTTGGCATTTTCGCGCGTCAATTTTTTGACAGATTGAAGTTTGGTTAGTTGTTTACATGTGGTCAACAAATAATTGTTCTAAATTAATATCTTAATAAAAAAATCGTAATGGAATTCAAACGTAATAGTGTAATTGCACTGTATTTGGGTGGAAATTCACAAACAGCAATAGTTCGTCAGCTCCAGCGTTTGAATGTGAATAAAATGTTTGTGTATCGAACCATAACTCGATACAACGAAACTGGAAGCATCGCTAAACGCAACAGAGGCGGCCCTAAAAAGACAGCAACATCAAAAGAAATGATACGAAAGGTGAAGAAACGAATCCAACGAAATCCTCGTCAAAGTGCCAATCAATTAGCCGCACGTCTACATGTTTCACGATACAGCATTCAAACCATATTGAAAAATGAACTACACTTGAAGGCCTACAAGATACAAAAAGTTCAAGATCTTACGGAGGCACAAAAAAAGTTAGGCTTGAAAGAACACTAGCATTGAAGGCCTTGGCCGAACGTGATGAGATTCCAAAAATTGTCTTTTCTGATGAGAAAATTTTCACCATTCAACAGTTTGTGAATAAACAAAATGATCGTGTTTGGTTAGAGCACAAGTCCAACGATAATTTGGACACAAGAGTTGCCATGCGCAAGCAATCACCAGCTTATGTTATAGTTTGGGCTGCAGTTACTACAGATGGACGCACTCCTCTAAAACCAAGAGGTGTACCGCCAAAAGATCTTAAACGATGCTTTGCTACCTTGGGCACGTAAACACTTTGGTACGAACCGTTGGACATTCCAACAGGACTCGGCACCGCCACACAAAGCTCGAGCGACACAGCAATTTTTACAAAATTGCGTTCCGCGGCTGATTTCGTCGAAAAAATGGCCACCATATTCACCAGACTTGAATCCCTTGGATTTCTCCATATGGTCCATTTTGGAGAGTAAGGTATCCACTAAAAAATACGAAAGTGTTGATGCATTGAAGTCAGCTCTTGTTCGAGAATGGAATAAAATTCCGCAAGCCCACGTTCGATCAGCATGCAATGCTTTCTATGGAAGACTGAATCAAATAATCAGAGCCAAAGGAGGTCATATCGAGCAGTAACATGTTTTTCATAAAATGTAATATGTATTCAACATATTCCACGAAATTTCAATAATCAAAATAATCAAAATTAAAAAAATTACAGCGTTTTCATTTGGTAACACTTGGTCTCAGCCACCCTGTATATATATATATATATATATATATATATATATATATATATATATATATATATATATATATATATATATTTAAAAAAAAACTTGCTAAATAAAAAACTCTAAGCTAACTTGTGTTAATTAATTTTCTAAAATTTCCAAGCATAAGGGCTCTAAGTAGCAGAAGAGTTTTGTTCAACTAAACATAACGCAACAATTTATTTTCAGGATCCATGTTGATGGTTTCAACGCCGGGCAATTAGAAGCGTATCGTGTATCAAATGTAGCTTCAAATCGAGTATCTGAAGAACGTCAAAATAAGGCGATCCGCAATGAAGCATTCAATTTTAAAGAAGCTAGCGTGCCAGAACCTAGTTCTGGATTCCTGAATTATATCTGCAAATTTTGTTATGTAAAACATTTCAAAGATAAAAGCGTCGACCTGATTGTAATTTCACATATAGCATTATCGAAACGGAAAAATTAAACTGCCAAAAGCAATGAGCGTTGTCGGAGAAGTATATTGAAGAATCCTTCATTTTTACAAATTAAGCTGAGACACAAAATCCACAATATACTCATTTCCGTGATTACATCCGTTTGTGCAAAAGTACATTGGAATGTTCTTGATTCTTCATAAGCAACAGACATTCGCCAAAATTATGCAGCAAATGAGCAGTTTTGTCGAGATATTCTTGAAAGAATTGATTGTTTTTATCGCGAACATAATAGAATTTCTGCATGCTATTTGCTTATCTATAAAATTAAGAAAACTGAACCCAATAAAGCAGCTCTATGTGGATTACAAATTTCCGTCGTCAGCATGGCATTGCGTCGTGATATTTTACCGAAAAAACCGCAAGACCCCAAACAAAAATTCATCACACTTCAAATTTTATCTCTAAATATGGATTCAATGACATACTCGATTCTTTTCTCTTTTGGGGAGCCAAGATGACAGCCATATTGGCAGTGTGATTCGTATGAATGTTGTAAATAAAATAGAGGTGGCAACAACAACAACATGCTAAATATCAATGACTATGCATCGTACCGACGTCGATCAACTGAACAAGGAGAAGTCTAAGGCGAACCAATGGATAGTCGTAATGTTGTTCCCTGCAACCATATTTAGCGCTAATACAATCCACGTATTAACGTTGACTGCGCAAATGTTGCAATAAACTCGAATGGAGCGCCAGAATTCAGATACAATGAGATCACTTATTTTATTAACTGCCATTGTGTGACTACGCCAGAAGCAATTTGGCTTTGGCGAGAAACTCCAATGTATTCATACATGAGACTACACATAGTATGTCATGAGACTTGCTGCGCTCACCTAATGAATCAGCAAACAGTTTTCTTTGAAGAATGAAATGAGGAAGAACCATAATTGTGAAAACAAACAGCATCAACTAAACTATATAGCCTAGGTTTAAGCTTAAAGAAAATGACACGAATGCAAGACAATATATGTATACAGAAATTTGACGTATTTTCAAAGGGAAGTAGGCAAGTAAGAAAGCGAGGTGGTAATAAAGTTGTTACAATAATTTATACAGTTGGTCTTTCTTTCATAAGTAACGACGCAGCAACAGGCTTAATTGAATCTGATGGTACCATATATTTAATACGTAAACAAACACGAGAAATGTTTGCAGACATTTTTTGTTTTTGTCATCCTTCTCGACCTCTCACGTTATAGAAAAATCATGTTGCTGATTTCATACTATAAACTACTTAAAAAAGATCCAGAAAATATTGCAATCAACAAAGCTCTTCATGACATTAACTTGATTCTTAAGAAACAGAGTTTATCTAGTGGACCTCTTGGCTTGCCAATATCAACAGGACACGCCCATGTCGACGATGATCAAACCTTTGACATTTTGGTCGAGTTCGAAGAGAAATCGCATTAGCATATGCAATAACGGGGATTGCATTAATATTTCTCAAGAGTGGAAGACAGACCATAGCGGGTTTAAACTTCCCATTCCACTGCTTGATACTTCAGTCTCATCTTTGCCTGAAAGCAGATAATTTACGAAAAGCTTCTCTCATTTTTATTGATGAAATCAAATAATTCATGAATTAATCAATCAAAATGATGCCAAAAAACGAATTACGTTTTATCGATAAACTTTTAAAATAAATATTGAACAGCGATTCGAGTTTTTGAGGCAAAATGCTTCCAGTCGTTCCCAGGGACACACGTTTAGATATCATTAAATGTTGCATTAAATCAAGTGCACTTTGGAATGAAACAGCTAACTAATTCAACAAACACGCGGCGATATATCACCGAAGAAAGTTTTGTTGAAATACCCACAGAAATGTTATCAACTTGAAACTTGATTGAGTCAACTTTTGGCGATTTACAACAAATGTAAATGTAAGAACTTTCAAAGCAAATCATTGCCGCGCCAACAAATGCTAAAAAATTAGATAAAAATAGAAAGATAATTGATTTGATCTATGGTGACTCTCAAATCAATTAAAGCGCCGACTCTGATGTCAGTGAAGATCAAAACGACTCTCTCAATTTTCCTGTTGAATTTCTTAATGAGCAAACCCCATTCGACATGCCACTTAATTTGTTGAATTTTGCAACGGATCTCGAATGATTGTGGAAGAGTCAGGACGAAATTCGATAAAAGCAAGAGTAATTTCAGCCTGTAATCACAAAGCCTGTAATCTCGTTCCAGAATTGATCTCCCTCCAACAGCCACAACATTTTCTATCATATTAAAACGCCGTCAATTCTCGTTATCTTAGAAAATTAAGTCAGAAACAAATTGCTCATTAGTCCAGGAGACTAGATTGTAATAAAATAAAATAAATAAAAATTTCCTTTAATTTCGCTATCAAGGCTAAAGAGCAGTTCAGATCAAAGGTTGGCATTAATTTGGAGACCGCAGTATTAGGAGAAGACGACATCTTTGGAGACACTGTACAGCTCCCTGTATTTTTTAATTTTAAAAGGGATTTAATGCGAGAGTGTTAACTTTTCTTAGATAAGAACAAATTGAATCCGTCGTAAGACGAGCTGAATCTTTATATAGTTCTTAAATAATTAGAAAAAAAATTTAAGTTGAATTAAAAGTTTTTTAAATTTCTCTTCAGTATTTGATTGCACAACAAGATAAGTAAATCAAAATGTACTAAACAATAATAATGTAATTTATAAATTTCAATTTAAAAAATTAATTAAGTTAAAAGAAAATTTATTTTATTACCCACTTTTCCGTCTATTAAACATCGTAGTATCGAAAAGATTGTTGTTACTATTCAGTTTAACACTTTATATGCTATGTATATACATATCTCATTGAAAAGAAATCGTTCTTATGTTTGAAATGTTCTTATCATATAATTTTTGTATCGATATATATATATATATATATATATATATATATATATATATATATATATATATATATATATATATATATATATATATATATATATATATATATATATATATATATTTATACATATAAATTTATTTCTTGTATAATAGAGATGCAATGAAATATGTACATAACTAAATTTGAAAAGATAAACAATATTAAGTTGATTTAAAATCTTATGTATATCAGTAATTTAATAAGAAGTTTTTATTTCTAAATTATATTTATTCGATTTCCCTAGGCAAACAAGAGAGTATACAGTGCCTCATCAATTGAATTAGCCTCATCTTTATTATATATGAAGAAACTGATTGAACAATTATGAACAGGAATATTTTGTTCCGGAAAGACATGGCATGGAAAAATTACCTTCACCAAAATCCCGAGATTACGCTTATCTAAAATTCTAGTGGTGGGTCATTAATGCTGTAGGATGCTTTTATTTTTATTGAAAATTTTCATTAGCATAGATAACTTCGAGAATGAAGTTACAAGATTATATTGAGTAACTATAGAAAACAGTTTAGTATACATTGCTGAAAATTTAATGCGCCCCAATTTTTTTTCAGTATGATGGCGCATCGCATCTATAACTAAAATTTAATCAAAACGTAGTTGGTTAAAAAAACCATTAAGTTTTTTGATTGGCCATCATGCAGTCCAGACCTAAATTCAATAAAGAACTTCTGGAAAACTAGGCAACCTCTTCTATCTGTTATATCTATCTGTTATATTTTATCTATAGAACAAAACATGGTATCAAATTCATGAAAGATATGAACCTAAAAAGTATACTAAATGCAGAGTATTGATAGATGATTATGACAGCCATTAGTAAAAAAATGTAGGTTAACTCAACGTCACTATAATAGTCTTTGCTCTAGTAAAACTGAGTGCTTGCCTGTTTTTTCCTCTAACATTCCGTTAAACAGCTATCTTGTAGCATTATTTGGAGACATGGTTTTTAATTTACGACAACTATATACATCAACATTTATGAAACACTTATCATACGAGTTCAAATTATTATACAACTGCAAACTGTTTTAGCAACTTTCATATAATATATTACAACCAAAAAATACGAAAGTCTGCATAAAGAGAAAAATAACAAGTTTCATATTCATCTTATTTTGCTCCACCACCCAAAAATAAAAATTACATTTCCCTCTACCGTCGTGAAAATCGTGCTTTATTACCTTCATAAATGTCTTTTTTTTTAAATCAATGATCATTGTTATAAAACTGAAAACGATGGGTATATATTGTAATAATTTGTTCATTGTACATTTTTCTATCTACCTTGTATATTTTTTATGCTTGGTGTTAACACAATTTAAAGATTTTCTTTTCTTTTCTTTTTTTTCAATTTTCCATAACATTTTAAACGTGGAATAAAAAATTGTACCGAAAGTGTAACAATCATTAATTTGTCACGTTTATAATATTAAAAATTTTGTTTAAGTTCATTGCGTTTTGGACTCCAAAAGCTGTCTGGTAGTTTTCACATTTTATTTGACAGTTTTCAGCTGCAGTAATAGTTAATACAGTTAGTATTGCATAATCAGAGGAGTGCCCCCTTTTAAATGTCGAGTGCCACCTCGAAGCTAACGCGAAATTTTCCCTTACCAAACATTAAGGTCACGAACTTACTATATCCCTTTTTTAATTTTAAATATTTGGAACATTTTGGTCAGCCCAGCTCCTCAACTATATAGGCAACCACTGCTGTAGTAGGATTTGAAAGATATAAATAAGCACAACCAGAGATACACTATTTACCGAATCCTGAATAGATACAATAGATACTGTTGAAGAGTAGGCCCACTTAATATAACATTATTTATTGAGATTTTGCTGGTTTTTATAGAAGCAACCAAACGGCTATCAACTCTGTAAATTTACTAAATTGCTTTGTGGTGTACCTCTTCTATTTTCCAGGAGTTTTTAAGTTGATGATCTACACATATATATATATATATATATATATATATATATATATATATATATATATATATATATATATATATATATATATATATATATATATATATATATTATATATATATATATATATATATATATATATTTATATATATATATATATATATATATATATATATATATATATATATATACATATAAATATAATATATATATATATACATATATATATATATATATATATATATATATCAACTGTCCCAGTTATATCATTGACTTTTTCCCCCGAAAAGTTTTGAAAGCTTGTACACTGACTGATAATTTATATTTCGCGTAATAGCCTGAGAGTCTGGTTTTGATTTGCAGCCATTTTTCTGTTTTTTATTTTTCAAAACTACATACTGGGTTTTTGTGTAAAATTTGAATGGTCATCATTGTAGTATTCCAAGAGTTCATATTTATCTTTTAATATATATATATATATATATATATATATATATATATATATATATATATATATATATATATATATATATATATATATATATATATATATATATATTAGGTCCTTATACCTAAGTTTTGCGAACGCCTAAAGTGGCTTACGACTTTAGCTGTTTCTCCTTGTATTACTGAAAACAGGTTATGCATTTTCTCTTCATTAGTTAGATTTTCGTTATAACGAATGGTATCAGTTGGTATATATAGGCTTTAAAAATTAGTCTATTGTTTCTAGCTTCTATAAAAATTTTATATTTTATTCGAGGAAGTTTTATATGAGGCTTCTTTGGTTCGTGTTTTTGAGAATTTACCAACACGTTCTAACATCTGAATTTACCAACACGTTCTAACATTGAAGATTATTGGTTATCAAACTCTTTTGTGGTCGCATTTGCAACTAATTCTTGGTGCGATTACTGATAAATGTGATCTAATTTAGCTCTTCATCTTCTGCAAATACTAAGAGAGATAAGTCGACGACCTATAGTTGCTTAAATACTCTTACTCCTCATCTCTACTGGTTGTTGACACATCTTCATAACCTATTTGCACTCAATTACGTAAGCTATCGAAAAAATACGGATGATTATATCGGATAGTGTGCCGGCAGCATCCACCGAAGATTATATCTTGTTAATTGTTAACTAATTTTAGGTTTTTAATATTTATGTAGCTAAATGGTTTTCATGACTCATAAGTGACCAAATATGGAAGTGCATTTAGTTTGGAACAAATCAAAATTGTTTCTTCGTGAATAAGGAATTTAATATAATTTCACTTTGTTAAACGTATTAAAGTTTTTTTTAAATTAATCTATATGCAACTTTAATTAATTTTCCAACCCTAAAAAATAAAATATGTAACAAATTCATCAATCTTACTATTGAACAATTTGTAATGTTTTGTTTTAACTTTCTAGTTTTGTAGCAAAGACGACATGACTAACACTACTTGTTAATCGACAGACAGACATACACACAAAATTACAATATTTTTTTGTAATGATAAATTTCATAATATTTTACCAACATATTACATTAACCCGCATATTATATGACTTTATGTTTTGCTTCAACATGCGATTATCATCATTTTGAAATGGACAGACAATAGAGAAGTTTCCTTTATTATCTCGTCATTTCATCCTTGGAAATGGATGGCTAAACATAAAATAGTTAGTTGACTTATATATATATATATATATATATATATATATATATATATATATATATATATATATATATATATATATATATATATATATATATATAAATATAAATATAAATATATATATATATATATATATATATATATATATATATATATATATATATATATATATATATATATATATATATATATATATATATATATATATATATATATATAGAGCATATGCGAAAAAAAAGATTCATTTCAAAAAAATCTGTTTCAAAAAAATCTGTTATCATGTCAACGATAGATAACAAAGTATGTATATGAGTATTTAAAATACATATAACATCATCACTCATAGCATAATTGTATCGTGACTGAGTGTATATGTATATAAACTATCCTTTTTTGTTGTAGTCCTAAAAGATGTTGTATTTGCTAATTGGAGCAACCATTTAAATTTATTCGATATCTTAAAACTGGATCTGTCTTAAATTAAATGATAACCTACTTTCAAGAGTAAAATTTTTAGCTATACATAAATCGTATGTTTATTATCAGATAGCGGACTATACGGAGCGAGAGGACATAAAATGAAAATTGCACTGATTTGTATTCGTATCTGTACAAATTTTCCAATTGATGTTTAATTTACTATTGGGGATTTCACGATTTATTCAACAAAATGGATAATTCTATTGTTCTGTATATTGATTTTTTCAATCCATTAAAATCGTGGATAATTCCCATCAGCCTTATTATTTATTGTTTATTTATATTTTTATTGTGTGTGTGTGTGTATACAATTAATATGTTTAAAGCGCTTACCCTTAAGTGCGGGACATATCCGTTTCCAAATACTTAAACAACCGCAACGATGAAACTGTCCCAATGCCAGTTCCATATAAAACAATGGTAGACCACCAAAAATTAACATAACACAGTACGGTATTAAAAATGCACCACCGCCATTTTGATAGCAAATATATGGAAAGCGCCACACATTTCCTAAGTCGACAGCAAATCCGATTACGGCTAATAAAAATTCAGCTTTCTGGCTCCAAGTTTCACGACGTCGTTCCGGTGTAACGGAAACCACTAGAACACGCTAGAAATAAATTCGAACATTTTTCGATTTAGTATAGGGAAATTATTTGTTGCGTCATTCTATTTGTGTACCTCTTTACTAGTTTTGATAGATTTTGGCTGCATTGGCGATGTTTCTTCACACTCTCCACCACTGCCATCCCCATTGCTACCAGCTGTGTTTCCATTTATTCCACCACCCGAGCCATCTCCATCACCAACTCCACCTCCATCATCAGTATCACCATTTAGATGCCATTGTTCACTCGATGCTTTACTTTTATCTTCGACCATTTTCTTTGTAACAATGATTCACTCAAATAATTCTTTTGAGTAAAAACTTAAAGAACAATAACGGTTTCTCGCCGTCTTATATAAAAGCTCTATCGACTTAAAAAACTTTAAGTTTACTCAAATTCTTTAAATTTTTTAATTTTAATTTTTTTATTTTTTTTTTTGTATAAATTTGGCTGTATACACAACCAAAGCAATGAATGAATCTCTAAAACGAAAAATAATCTTTTTCGTTCGATCGAAGACGTTGATTCTTAACAATAATAGTAATTAGTAACTTTGATGTCATTATCATTATTGTGTTTATTTATTTTTTATTAATTAAAAACAAAAAAAATACATGCGTTAGTAAAATAATTAACTCGAAAAAAAAATTAATTAAATAAGAAAGACAATTTTATTGAGAATTAGCTGTCGACAAAATCATAATTTCTTTCATTGTGGTAGAGTTGTATGTAAAGGAGTGCGTACGATGGTGTTGTAGCTTACATCAATTATATTGTGATGAGTTTTCTCCCGTGAAGCTCACTACCCTTAAAAAATGAAAAAATATAACCAATTTAAATAATTTAGATAATAAATAAAATTCTTATATAACAACTTGTTTATAATGTTAAGAAAATTATAAGAAAACAAAAGAAAATTATGTAAAAAATTTTGTAATAATGTTGGTTTTTATTGTGCGTAAAGGATTACATCACAAGTCGAGAATAACACTGTACTGTGTACATAAAAAAAGGAAATATTAACTTTTTCTTGTTTGATATTTAACCGACACCGCCGAGGAGCAGAAAATAATAATTTTAACCACGATGAGTAAAATATAAATAGGATGTCGAGTTGTACATGCCTTACGACAAGTAAAAATTAAAATCGTAATAAAATTGTTGACCTGTTAAAAATTTATCGTTTACATCCACAAATTAATTTAAATTAATAAATTTATTAGTTGAAATTTTTGGTTGGGGTCGGTTTACAAATTTAAAACTGTGAAAATATTTTGGGTGCTGCGTGATTAAATGATAATTGATAATTTATTTTGCAACATCTGTACGGCCACTGTGTATAAGTTTTAGTTGTTTCTGCTCGCGAAACGTATACGTTGTAATTTTAAATACTTGTTTTATACTGTTGGAGGTATATCGTTTTGCACTTCGTAATTTACCGTCTATCTTTCTAATAGTTTAATAGAAATAAATTAAAAACTTTAGTGTTTTTTTTGACTGTTTGTAAAATTTTGTAGTCCTTTTGGACGAATAAAGTTTTCTATAAAAACATTGTTTAATATAGGTAGTTTTTTTAGCACAAAGTAGCGCAATTATAAAAATAATTTAAAATTTCTTGCAAAATACTTCCATTTAAAGAATTTTTTTTTTTTGAATGTAACGTTTTATATTGGTTTCAGTCTGAGTTAAATACCACTTTGAGGATTCCTAAAGGTTATATCTTATCCTGTTTTTTTGAGCCCATCAGTGCATGGGATATATAAGTACTTAAATGGTTCTATCATCGACAGCTTGCCCTAAGTGATAAATCTGATTAAATGATAATTGATAATTTATTTTGCAACATCTGTACGGCCACTGTGTATAAGTTTTAGTTGTTTCTGCTCGCGAAACGTATACGTTGTAATTTTAAATACTTGTTTTATACTGTTGGAGGTATATCGTTTTGCACTTCGTAATTTACCGTCTATCTTTCTAATAGTTTAATAGAAATAAATTAAAAACTTTAGTGTTTTTTTTGACTGTTTGTAAAATTTTGTAGTCCTTTTGGACGAATAAAGTTTTCTATAAAAACATTGTTTAATATAGGTAGTTTTTTTAGCACAAAGTAGCGCAATTATAAAAATAATTTAAAATTTCTTGCAAAATACTTCCATTTAAAGAATTTTTTTTTTTTGAATGTAACGTTTTATATTGGTTTCAGTCTGAGTTAAATACCACTTTGAGGATTCCTAAAGGTTATATCTTATCCTGTTTTTTTGAGCCCATCAGTGCATGGGATATATAAGTACTTAAATGGTTCTATCATCGACAGCTTGCCCTAAGTGATAAATCTAAAGTATTTAAATTCTGCACATAACAATTATGTGTGCTATCAACTATTTTGAAAGACACATTGCAACATCATCTCACCACAATAGTGTGCCTTGTTATAAGTTTGGAGCAAAATTTGCAAAACTTAGTTTTATTACAGACTGTCGTCTCATGATTATTATAACATTAATGACCAAAAAATATCTATTACTCTTATAATTTTAGTGTATGAACGATTTAACTGAGGTACGCTTATTTGTTTTGATCTCAAATGCTCTTAGTATTGTTCTACCTGAAGAAGCTAGGTCGTTCTCTACGGCAAGGAGCCATTGTCACCGACAGCGACCTTTGCGCCTGACAAATGGCGATTATCCTCTCAGAGGTTGGTGCACCACCCGTTTAGAATCGGCTCGCAAAACGTAATCAAATTTATACAATTCATGAAATTTTTATTCTTTTGGTTGAGGAAAACTCAGTAAACGGTCTTCGTCGCGTTTAGGGCCATACATCTTGCGCATGACTCTTCTCTTGAATGTCACCAACCATTTCCCATACTCATTCGTCAGGGTCCATCTCCTTTCATATCAACATGTTAACGGATCTGATCAACACCTTATGCAACTTCGGGTGGTTGGTACTTTCAAGGTATTTTGACTTTAGTAATAGCTTCTGACATCATTATAAATTCTACATTGAAATATTTATTCGAACAGGGCTCTGTACCATAAATTTCTAGGTTTTCATGGGCTAACCATTATTACTATAAGATTTTAAACCTTCGATTTGTGACATAAATTTAACAGTTTTAATGGAGTAACCATCATTTAATGTATTTAAAGACCAAATGGAAGATAATTCCAAGCCACCAAACAATAAATAAATAAAAAATAAAAAGTAAATGACAGTAACATTCCTATACGTATAATAGCCTGGAACGCGAAAGGACTTGATACAAGAGCCCAGGATCTATATGTATTTCTAAATACGATAACAAAATTAACGTAGCCTTAATATCAGAAACACTTTTTTTAGAAAAAAATTTATTAAAATTAGTGCCTATTGGACCTTACTTCCGACCACACACCTCTTTTAATGACACTGGACACAGTAGTCATTAGAAAAAGAGAAAGAAACTAAGCTCACCAACATATCTATTGATTGGGAATTATTAAGAGAAAAACTGGACAGCTTAATTCCGCTAAATTTTAGTCTTAAAGCTAAATAAGAACTTGAACTGCATGTTGAAATTATTAAAATTCTATTTATAAAAATTTCAGCAATAGGCTACACCATTATTAGGAAAAAAAACTTGAACAAGAGATCAACTACCTCCTAGAAATCCACTGATAAAAAAAAGACGTAAAAAAGGCAAATTTTGCATAGAAGAAGAAATATTATTGACAAACAAGAATTTAAACGGGTAACTAACATCCGATTATTTAAAAAAATTAAAGAGGCTTGTACTGAAAATTATCTGATAGGACTGGGTCCTGAAACTGTTAAAAACTATTTTCTTGGAAAGCTATTCTAGAAACTTTAAGAAACCAGTAAGGCAAGTGCCACCTATAAGTAATATAAAAGAAGAATGCGTGTGACGCGATGAATAAAAAGTAAAACTGTTTGCACAAAATCATGGCAGATCTCCTTCGAACATTCAAAGTGTCATGCCAACAGAAATAGCCCTTACAATAAATATAAACTTGAATCCCAAATTGTGACCTGAAATAGACGAAATTTTGCCAAATCTTTTTAAAGAGTTATCAAAGATAGCAGTACTTATGTTAAGATTTTTTAAATAATCCTTGACTTTTAATCGAGTCATATCTCTCCAAGCGGAAATTTGAGCATCACATGAGGAAGCATACTCATACTTTTACCCTGCAGTAAAAGCAGTGCCGCAATGTAGCGTAATTGGACATCTTCTAAATGATATTGCATTATTAGCATCAAGCGAATCACAAAGCTTGATAAAATCTGCCAATGACAATGGATTGAAAAATCAAGCTGAACTAGCTAAAATCAGTTCATGTAACATATGCATTTCGGCTTAAAAATTGCATCATCCGTGCATTCTTCAATGGGATTCAAATTCCTCAAAGTTAAGCCGAATCTGCTAAATATCTCGGATTGCATCTTGATCAGAGATTGAACTGGTAATACCACGTTAGAGAAAAAGCAGCAGAGCAAATTACAATGAAACAACGTGAAATATACTGGCTAATAGGATGTCGTTCTAAGTCTTCTGTACAGTAAACGACTCATCTATGAATCAATAAATAATCATTTTACAGTGTTAATGGCACAAATAACTAGAGCCTATAAAGATGTATTTATACGTCATTATTTTTATTTAAAATTTAGAATAAGATAATTTAAGAGGACAGTTTTAAATCTGTGTTTACCGAAATGTTACACAATATGAATTAGCCCATATTTCCAAAATTCAAGAGTGTAAAACATCATATACATTATTTCGAGTAGCATAACAACCAATTTTGTAACGAAAGATTTAAATTATTTTTGGTTTTCTGAAAGCCACCGCAACGATTTGCGTGTATTTAATTTTATAGTACTGATGAATTTTAGATCTAAAATTTAGAATAAAACAAAAGTTCAAATTATTTAAGAATAAATTTGGAAATCTAACCTAAAATTGAAAATTGATTAAATTGTATTTCAGTTTAAGATTCACCGTCCCTAATGTTAAACCCTTTATAGCTATAAATTGTATTAATTTCGAAAGTCAAGTGCATGCATATTATTCCAATAAAACATTTTTGACTTTCTAATTACAAGAAAACTGAATCATTTAATTAGCAATTTTCTTTTATGATAATTTTTTTAATAATATTATTTTCCAGATGTTTTTCCCACGACATTTTCGCGCTTTTCTAGATTACACCTTTATAATATATTAAATTCCATCTTTTGTTTGCGTTCGTTTATAAATTTTTTATTTTTTATTGGAAAATATGAATGCTCCGTAAATTACTAATTATAATGTTAATTTCCAATTAAATGCTTTTAATTATAAGTAGCATTTGGAATTCATATAATTAAAGCAATATTTTTAAATGTTTTTACAAAAATTGAATCGTAAACGAAAAATTATATTTCAATTATAGTTTGGCTATCGTATGTATTGGGCTGGTGGCCGACTAATTTACAATAATATATCACTATCGTGAAAATTTATCGACCACATGAGACGTTAGACGTACATACATATATTTGGTTGTTCTTGCTGTTTTGTGTTTTAGTTTAGTTTTTTACTGTATATGTGCACGATTTTGATTAGCTTAATCTACTAATTGTATTTGAATTTAAATTATTTTTGTATAAACATAATCGGTAAATCTAACAAAAAAATTATAATTGAAAAACGAAACGAAAATTACGTTTACGTCAGTAAATTGTTCCTTCACCAAAATTTTAAAAAACGTTTGTGAAAATGGTTTGAAGTGATTGATTAAATGATTTGTGTTTACGGAAATTCAAAATGTAAGCGATTTTTTTTTGATTTTTAATTAAATTGCAGCTGCAATCATTCAGATGTCGATACTCGAAATTAATTAGTAAAGTTTTCATTAAAATATTTTGTTTTGATGATGTAATAAGTGTAGTAAGTGCAATTGTCTCTTGAAAATGTTTATCCATCAATAAATCGCTACAAAACTGAAGTTTCAGAAGCTTGTTTATTAATAAGGCAAAAGCTTTTTATGAATCTGAATTTTCACAAGCATGTTCAGGTATAGCGATAAAGTTAGTCAAAACTTAAAATTGTGGTAAATGAGAACCAATCCGTTGACTGATTGAATATTTTTTCATTGTTTCTAATTTCCAGTAATCCTATAAAGAAAAATCATTTTGAAGAGATCGATATAATAATTTTGTAGTATAGCGTTACTAAACTGTAACGAAATATTAAGTAAAAATCTGCATAATTTCATAATATGTCGTTCTTGCCATTATATATCAGCAAGCAAATTTATCCGGCCCATGAACTGTGGTGCCAAACACGTCGCCACAGTTGTGGTGATTATGATCACAGATCGTAATCAAGTAATAATTCTTACTTTTTACTATAATAAGGTTGACATAGTATTTAAAGCTGTGACGGTTGGATCATTTGAATCGCAATATCGGGTCTTTATAGGCTGAACATCAATATCAAGCAAGAAACTATATAATAAAGAAATGGAAGTTCTGTGCGGTAGATTTCAAATAATTTTAATCCTACCATTTTGTATCTATAGTATTTTATTTGTGACATAAATTTCAAAATTTATGTGGGCTAGTATAGTTATTTTCTAGCTTTTGCAAATAGATTTCCGATATAGATTTTAGCGCATGAAAATTTTTAATTTTTTAAAGAGACCAAATTTATTAAAATGACTAGGGAATAATGGTTCTCAAGGTATACACAGCCTTTTATTTAACCTGAAAATTTGCTCCATCATTTATTCTATTGGACTATGTAATGTTTAATTTTTGTATTCATGATACCTATGCGTATTGGAAAAATATGTAAAAAGAGACCTTCAGCTTTGGTCGCAATTCCAAGTTTTTGCTAAAAATTAAAATAAATACAAAGATATGCTTTTCACTACAATATTGTTACGTTAAAGAAGTGGAAGTACCAATTTATGTTGTATTTAAACTTAAATTAAATTTCATAAGAGCTTTAATGAAATTGAGATTACGATCTTACGCCACTTTAATGACCGGAAATTGCTAAACAAAATATTGTATGATAGATAGGAAAGTATCATAATCTAACGACATAATTACCACTTTTTATCAAGATAACGTTTTAATGTAAAATTCTTCGAACATATTTTAATTTGCCGCTTAATCAATCAAATAATGGTGTACAAATAAGTCACAACAAATATTTCATTAAACCAACGTAATGCTGAATCATTTTATCTGCGCTAATTCATAATTTTTTTTCATGTCACAAGACATGACATAAAATGATTTTGCTTTAACATACATACTCGCGTATATAAGTATTTATATGTTGTACTAATTGAACAATAAGTGTTGATTGTCGCGAAGATTGTTTCGATTCAAGTTTTTAATTTCTTATTTTGGTATTTTTTGTCTCACTTAGCTAAGAATGAAAAAATAAGATATTTTTATTCAAAATGCAGGGTGTTCATAAACCTAATAAATTGACCAGAACGAAAACTATTTATTATAATTTTTAAGTTAGTTCTAATTAAGTTAGTAATAGAAAAAATAAAAGTATAGGTGAATAAATTTGATCTTCACATGGCTTGACCGAAGCTTCTCCTTTTCCGCCAAGTGGTGTCTTTAATTAAACATGATATGTACAATCAACGTTAGGCATTAGAACAGAAGGGAAAAACGAAATTATTTTATAAAATTATATATGGTGAACATAAAGTCAAGGGTCTATCTTATATAGACACCCGATTTAAACAAATCGGTCGGTGGACCGGAGAACTAGCATGGAGAGAGCCGTTTTGTTTAATTTTTCTTTTCTTAATTTTAGTAAGAATAGATACCTCCGATAAACACTATAGAGAAACAAATCTGTGAGATTGACTACGTGAAGTTTACACCTAGAAAACTCGACCAAAATTTGATTTGAAGATAGAAATAGAGTTTTTCTAAAATACACTTGTGCACTTCTTCAGCCTAAGGACCAAGACCTGATTACCACTTTCAAACCAACTTTTGTCGTTTACTTCCAATAATTAGCTTACAGCACAGCCGGTCAATCGTATAATATTTAAAATAATTTTGGGTAAAATACTACATAAAAGATGATCTTAATCATATTAGAAAATCGTGGAGCCACACTTTGCAAAGTAGAAGTATAGTTGCTGCGACTAAACTGGAACCAAACCAAAATCTTTAAACAAATAAAAAACTAATTGAACTATAAAAAAGTTATATGATCAAACAATCTCCAAAGATCGTAAAATGCCTTTCAATGTTTGATAAATAACATTGTATTTGCGAGAATTATCAGAAGCTCAAGGATAATCTTGAATACAAATTTTGGTAATAATAAATAAGAAATAAGAAAATTTAACAGTAAATATATGCAAATATTTTGTCTCCGCAGTTACAGGAAATTCAATTTAACGCCAAAATGTCTGCAGTACCGATCGTTTCTATAACGTAAAATCTATTGGGTAAAATTTAAACCAATAAACGATTATTTTTTAAACACCCTGTATGAATGAATAAGAGTACATATACACTCATTTTTGAACTGTCTTTACTCATTGATAAAGACAAATCTGTTGATAATTTATATATTTTATGTACAAATTTATAATAGACCGCCTCACCAAAATATGATGAAACAAAAATTAGTTTAAAAATAGAAACATATATTTATAGTTTAACCCTACAAGACCTAATTTTACGAAATAATAAAGCCATGATTAGTCGGCGGTTATTTTGCTATTAAAGCAAATAAACATAAGTTAAGTGACATCACACGAATATCAAGAATTAATTTCAAGTATCAACTGTCAAACGTCTATCAAATCCATGAGTGATTGAATAATTTGAGTAGTACGATTTTCATCAATGCGATAATTTGTTTGTGTCACACGTCAACTATCATCGTTTATGCACCGCACCGCACCGTATTCGTATTATCAGTTAAATTGACATGATCAAAATCATGCGTTTTGTTGATACATTTTTTTGTGATAAATATATTTGTGTGTACTCGTATTTTGCTGTTTTGCATTTTAAAAATCAGGATTTTACCGGAACGTAATATACATTTACGTTTTGGTATTTATTTATGATATAACGGCGACAACGTTTCGATTAAAATTATTTTCAGAATTGGACATAAAATGTGTAATAAGTGGTTTAAAAGGTCTTGAAATAAATGCGATAAAAGGTCATGTCGACCCGACTCTATCTAAACTTAACTATTTTATAAAGGTCGTGGTCGGCCTTGACTGCGTCACGTAAGGGCTCTTTTGAAGCACTTGTTACGAATTGCGTGTGCATGTTGTAGCTGGTCTGCACAATTCGGTCTTAGTTGCAAGATACGATCGGTGACAATACAACCTAATAGTATAGCATTTTTTATGAATATGCAAATTGTTCTCTTTAATTAAAGTGTAAACGTACATTTCGTCCTTTTAGACCATAATTTTATAATTAAGGCTGACGACCTAAAACGTGCAGACATAAATGAAAATATACAATATTTTTTAGAATATAAATTCTAAATGAAAATATACAATTTATTATTTAATTCAATAGCCTCTTTTATGAAAATCTCAAATTTTATCTTTATGACATCACCGTCAACTTCTCTAAATTATTAAATTTAAGCTTATTTTATATAAGGTCACAAAAATGTTCGCTGATTTACATCAAAAGTTGAAAAGTTTTAAAAGTGGATGCTTTTTTTAAATCAAAAAGCTCTTGCACATTCATTGTTAATTAGCCACATTCGTTATCCTGATGTAGTTAAAGGTGATCTTAATTATGAATCATATAGACGATTGATTCATTCAATTCTTTTACTATAGATACGTGTATAAATTTCCTAGAAATAATATTGCTTATAATATAAGCAGTGTGTGTTCTTTTTTAACATAAAATACGGTATAGATGTCCTTGTTATCTAAAAGACACAATAAAAGTTTACGCCTAAGCACTCATCTGCTTTAGAAGAGCTTGGTTATTTTTATCAATGGAGTTCAATGTTGGAACAGTATTAGTTCTGCTAATAAAAGAATTTTCCATTCATCCCAAATTAAAACAAGATGTATCGAATTTTTTGGCTTTTGTGCTTTTTTTATCATTATTATTTTAATTATTGTTGTTATTGGTGCCCCCATATTATTGGTCATATAATTTATAATATTTAGTACTTTAAATTTTAATTTGACTATTGTATTCAACTTTGTATATTATATTCAACGGCTGGGAAAGCCTACATGCATATATTAATATATAAAAATAAATAAATAAATAATTAAAAATCACAAGCAAATCAATAAAAAATCACATAAAATACAATTACAATCAATAATTTTTTTTTCATTAGATTTTTTTCGTGAAGTGGTTCAAAGGTCTCTTTAGAGATGAGGTATACAACTTTTACGATCTCTATACCGTAGTTAGTTTTTTTAGATAAATTATTAATAGAAATATTTTCATTGACGTGGTTCAAAAGGTCTCTTTAAGAGATGCGGTTTTTTTAGCGGGACTTTTACGACTTCTCAATTTCCAGCTAACGAAATATTTAAATTAGAACTGTTTAAGTGTAGATGATTGAGTTCACAGCGATAGACGCGTTAATATGTGAACCGTTTGGTTTGAAAAAAAGAAAAATTAAAACTTTAAGCAACTTTAAGCGTTAATGGTGAATCCCAACAACAATTATAGGTTATTAGATTATCTAATTGCAAATAACCTGCATATAAAAGGATCAAGTATCACAAGCACCTTTTTCGATTAACCGCATTTAGTCAAATATAGACAGGAAACTAAAGGTGGTACGGTAGGTGGCTTAAGAAAAGCTCTAGATTCGGCGTGTTTCACATTATTGTTGGAAATAATTTAGGAGATGGGTTTCAATACGCAGATGCAAATAAACTGATGAATTCGTACCTATCAAATAGGTCACAAATCATTAAAATAAATAACAAAAATGGTAATATGGAAATGATTAAGTTTGGTCTGCCGCAAAGATGTATCTTATGACCAGCTCTTTTTTGATATTTTTATCAATGGTGTATGCCCAAAATCAATGGCTTGATGTAGAGCTTTCGATGTATGCAGATGATGCAATACTCACGTGGATTATACCGAAATTTCGGTAGTTTAGACATGCAGCACGATTTAAACCAATTACATAACTAGTCCATTATGAAGAAAATGCAATTAATGTAGAGTAAACTCATTATACGATAATAAATATAAACCTAGCATAAATTAACCTAAAGATAATATTTTCACAATAAATGGAAAGGTGATTGAAATAACGGACCATTTTAAGTATTTTGGATTGAATATCAACAAAAATTATAATTGGATTACTCATGCTGGTATTTTTTATAGAATAAGGAGAATCCTTCCAACCGCCATAATTAAGAAAATGTATACTATGCATATGTAAATTCTCACCTGTTGTATATGATTACCATTTGGGGAAATTTGCCTAGTTACAAATTAAAACAAATTGGAACTTATCAAAACATCTACAAACTATATGTACAATGTGGTACAGGTGTTCTACTTCTAAAGCAGCTCATGTTTTGGGATACTGTTATCTTCATATATTATGAATGGTTATAATATATACTTAATCTCTAAGTTTGTAATTGTAAAAATATAAGAGAACATACATTCAAAAACATAACACAAGAGGAAGAAAGGAAAGATTTATAGAACTATTCTCATCAAATTTCGGCTTGAACAGCGTTTTAAATAGATTCAATCATAATTTTATTTGGTTTGGCAATTTACTACAAAACAAACACACATTAATAAAAATATAAAATGAGTAGGGTTGAAATCATTGGTTCCAGTATTTAATTATTTAAAAATCAACAACATATTTGGTCGGCACAGCTCCCACCAGGCATAAACTGCACAAGATAAGAGTATAGATTAGGAATCCGGTGCTTGAATGAAAATAAACTGCAATTAAATTTCATTTTGATTGTCAAAATACCTTCATTTACGATATCTTCATTCGTAAATTTTCTTTTGTGTTTGACAGATTTAAAAAAATGTAACTGGAGAAAAGTAATTATATCATTAAATTTATGTGTTTCAACACTGTAAGTGATACAAATAAATGTCACATACAAAAATTGTACGCAATCTTTGAATTAACTTAACAGATACAGAATTATAGTTAAAAAAATAGTTATTAAAAAATGCACAGATTTGATGTTGGTTATTATTTAGATAAATCTGATCAATTTTTATATTCTATATTTAAATAGGGGAAACATTTCAATTTATTGGTTTTCGATTAGTTGGACCAGTCACGTAGTCTGACCAATATTAATTAATATAGAACGAATTGATCTTTAATTTGTTAAACTATTATCATAAACTTCATCAATTATAATAGGCAGTTCTAACTAGTAGATACTGACATTAACTAGTGTTGTCACATTATTATCTCTAGGCAATAAGATTTGGAAAAAATTAATTAAGATATGTAAAATTATGAAAAATTTGATAAAAATTTGATTTTAAAATCGACAATATACAGTTAGATTTTAGTACTTCCTAAATTTTGAATTTATTCAAAATTTAGGACTATCACCGTTCGCAGTAATATGACTATCACCGTTCGCAGTAATATACATACCGAGCATACAAAAATAAATACAAAATAATTGTTTTTGTTTTGAACATCCATATACAAAAATTATGAAGTTCTGTCGTGCGGAGAGCACTAAAGGGTATGAAGAATACTAGATTTGTACATTTAAGTACTTTTCATAGGGACGACTTTAACTTTGGAAACTTAAAATTGTTAAAGTCAGCTAACTTCATTGCACTGTATTTTTATTTTCTTATACAGGGTGGCTGAGACCAAGTGTTACATTTTATGAAAAACATGTTACTGCTCGATATGACCTCCTTTGGCTCTGATTATTTGATTCAGTCTTTCATAGAAAGCATTGCATGCTGACCGAACGTGGGCTTGCAGAATTTTATTCCATTCTCGAACAAGAGCTGACTTCAATGCATCAACACTTTCGTATTATTTAGTGGACACCTTACTCTCCAAAATGGACCATATGGAGAAATCCATGGGATTCAAGTCTGGTGAATATGGTGGCATTCTTTCGACGAAATCAGCCGCGGAACGCAATTTTGTAAAAATTAATGTGTCGCTCGAGCTTTGTGTGACGGTACCGAGTCCTGTTGGAATGTCCAACGTTTCGTACCAAAGTGTTTACGTGCCCAAGGTAGCAAAGCATCGTTTAGGATCTTTTAGCGGTACACCTCTTGGTTTACCTTGACTCCATGTTCGATGAAAACCAGAGGAGTGCGTCCATCTGCAGTAACTGCAGCCCAAACCATAACATAAGCTGGTGATTGCTTGCGCATGGCAACTCTTGTGTCCAAATTATCGTTGGACTTGTGCTCTAACCAAACACGATCATTTTGTTTATTCACAAACTGTTGAATGGTGAATATTTTCTCATCAGAAAAGACAATTTTTGGAATCTCATCACGTTCGGCCAACGCCTTCAATGCTCGTGTTCTTTCAAGCCTTACTTTTTTTTGTGCCTCCGTAAGATCTTGAACTTTTTGTATCTTGTAGGGCTTCAAGTGTAGTTCATTTTTCAATATGGTTTGGATGCTGTATCGTAAAACATGTAGACTTGCGGCTAATTGGCACTTTGACGAGGATTTCGTTGAATTCGTTTCTTCACCTTTCTTATCATTTCTTTTGATGTTGCTGTCTTTTTAGGGCCGCCTCTGTTGCGTTTAGCGATGCTTTTAGTTTCGTTGTATCGAGTTATGGTTCGATACACAAACATTTTATTCACATTCAAATGCTGGAGCTGACGAACTATTGCTGTTTGTGAATTTCCACCCAAATACAGTGCAATTACACTATTACGTTTGAATTCCATTACGATTTTTTTATTAAGATATTAATTTAGAACAATTATTTGTTGACCACATGTAAACAACTAACCAAACTTCAATCTGTCAAAAAATTGACGCGCGAAAATAACAACTACACAAATGACAGCAGAGTGAAGTCAGTAACATTTGGTCTCAGCCACCCTGTATTTATCACTAACTAGATGCGAAAATAAACGAAGTCGATCGATATTAATAGTAGGGGCTCGGATTGTAATTTAGAATAACTGTTAACAATTTAACTAGTTGCTTTTTTAGCCTGTGATCTATAATAGATCAACAAATAATATATTTTATACTTGCTTAACATTAAATTTTTTCAGCAGTAATATCTGAAGGACATTGATAATTTCCCGAAATAATTTTATTATATTTTTCGAAAGCACGTTGCTCGGTAACAACTCTAGGCCGTAGGCCGAGGGCTGTTACCTAAAAGCGACGTGCTTGAGGAAATATAATAAAATCATGAGGTATTTATCCATGCTCGAGTGGTATTCGTAGAGAAAATTTTTTGCAATTTACTGGCGTATTTGCCTCAATAATTTAATTTATTAATTTGCCATTTTCGTACCCGAATCGTGAAAGTGACTTTTTGAACTAAAAATGAATGTAATAAACAAATATTTCTTAACACAGAATTAGTTAAGGATGCTAGATTGTAAATTGTCATTTTGAAACAGTATTTATTGGAAAATAAAACGATGAATTCTTTTTATCTAGTAGCCAGAGTATGTTTTGCTAAAGCAGCAACCCGATTAAATCGGTCAATTTCGAGTCACGTGTACGAAATATACCAATTAAAACCATAATAACTGATAATTTTCCTAGGGAAGTTATCAGTTTAATGTTACTTTGATTAGTTTATTTTGTACACGTGCCCAAAATAGACTGATTTAATAGGCTTCTTATTTTAGCAAATGAATTTCAACTTAATCATCGACTATTCTAAATTGTTGATTAGTTCAAATAAGTATCAGTTAAATAGACTTTGTATTTAAAAAAAAAATGACATATCTGAATTTATCCTTAATCGGACTCGGCTTATAGTATCATGCAAAAGAAAAATATGATTTTATTTTGTAAAAAAATTATTATATAGTAAAATTATTAAACAAATATTCAACCAAAAGTAATTACACAGTACACTTGAAATTCACGCTTTCATGCTTAATTAAAATTTAATTTCAGGGTTTTCCAAATTCAAATTCGTAACTGTAGGAATTAACAAACCTAGTTTTTGACAACTTTGTTGGAATATTTTATAAAATTTATTATTATTTTAAATTACACATACTACATACTAGTGTAACTTCATATGAATGAACGTTGAAGAATTTGTATAATAACAAAATCATCCGCACATCATCTTTAGCAGTGAAGCGATTCTCCTGTCGTATGCTCATTATTAAATATTTACTAGCATAATTTGAGTTGATAATTTGAGGAAGATTTTGATGTTACTTACTTTTAGAAACATGGCTAACAGTCCATTTAAAAACGGAAAAATATTTCACTTCATCTTATACGGTTTATCTTGTTGAACAGGTCACTTATAAATAAAAATGGTGGGGCAATGAATAAATCAGAATCCATAACGTTGGTGATTGCGATGCAAGAATATTAACTTTACACATGGGCTTACACTCATTATCAATGATAATGTGTGTCACATTCATTCTAGAATAGTCTATTATAAGTGTATTGACTCCGTAAAATCAACTGAACCACCTCTTTTTCAACCAGAGAATCGCCTATTTATTTTGGGTGATACCAAGTTTTATGGGATTTTATGGACCATAATTTAATTCCCTTCATCATGAATGATGAGAAAGAAAACTTCATATCTGAAATATTTTCATTGGGGTTGAAACAATGTATTAATATCAGGAATAATTACGGTAATAGGTTGGATTTGGCGTTCATAAATCATACCAATGGATCTCGAGGTGACCAATGGACTCAACAATTACGTGTGATAATTTAAATGAGTCGTCGAGTATTTTCCATTATCCGCTGAATATATCAGTTTCATTTGAGTGTTGTAAATTAACTTAAGAGCAGGATAATTCAATCAAACTCATATATAAATTTAAAATACGTTTATTAAATAGAATTCTGGATTAGTATGATTGATCAGTATTTGATGCTTATGATGATTTAGATGTCGTGTTGAGTGAATTCTAAAGAATTAAAATACTATTGCCATAGAGAGATTTATTCCGCGATTGACAGTCTCTATAGCACCAAAATATTATCGTAGTATTATAGTAATAAAATTATAGTTGGTTAAAATGAATTATAATAATAATATTCGGCTTTTACAGGCCATTGCAGGCCCGTACCGTATCAACGTTTTGGCTCCATTGGACTCGATCTCGAGCTTCTTTCTCGTATTGATCTAGACAACTCGAAGAAGACAAGTCGTTCTCTACTCCTAGGAGCTATCGTCGCTGCGTGGCTGTTCTCCTCTATATAGATATCACATATAGAGATCGCTGCACCATCCGTTTCGTTATCGACTCGCAGAACGTGACCGAGCCAGCGTGCTTGCTGTCGTTTTACTTCATGACGAATTTCATTTCATGAAAATTCCTGATCTCGTGGTTGAATAAAACTAGGAAAGTTCCATTATCGTCGCATTTGGGGCCATAAATCAAGCACATGATTCTTCTGACGAATGTCTTCAACTATTTCTCATATTCATCCATCAGAGTCCAACTCTCACACCCAAACATGACAACGGGTCTGATCAACACATTTGATCATTTGGCATTTGCAATTTATTTTGACTTTAGCAGTGGACGTAAGGCATATAAAGCACGGTTGCCCGTGACAAGACGCGCTTTAAAATCCCCTACCACACAGTTATCATGAGTAATAAGGGTCCCGAGGTTTAGGAAACTGTCACTTAACCAGTGATCATATATATGATATGGTTTTGGAATCATTGATTTTGAGACCATCGAAAGCCAAGAATTGTACAAGTGGATCCAGTAGCTCTTTAACACCGTTGCCATTAAGTCCAATTTTACAGATATCATCTGCATATGCCAGAACTTGATTGGACTGATGGTACAAGATGTTGTCCTGAGGTGTTTCACTTTTACGAAAGGTAAATTCTAACATGAGATTAAAGAGCATCTCTCTGCTGTACACCATAGCTAATTTAAAAAAAAAACGAATTATAGGTATTCTAGTTATATCTGTAGTGTTACCGAAGGTTTTTTATTAAACTAGTTAAATATCAATTATTTTTTAACGTTAAGAAATTGATTGTTCCAAAACAGCAATTTTTCCCCCATGCAGGTCAATAGTTACTGATTTACTTCTGCTCATTAACTATATTTCGGGTGGATTATCAAATAGTAATATTGTGCAGGTGGTTTACCTTGATTTTACTAAGGCATTTGACAAGATTAAGCATGATTTACTATTATAGAAACTTAATGCTTTGGCTTGCAACAAATTACATTGTCAATTGTGTGAGTTACTCCGATATTCTAATTTATGCGGACGACACTAAAATTTTCAAACTATTAAAAGTGCCACGGAAAAAATAGACTTTCAATCGGTTCGAAATAGCTTCACTACTTAGTGAATAGCTCAGAATTTGACGCTAAATAGTGCTAAATGTAAAACAATGTGGTTTTCCAGTGGACGCTCATCTGTAAGTTGCGATTACTTTTTTGATTATTGTATTATTGTATTATTGAAATGGTGGATATACGTTTAGAAAGTTAGGTATAACCTGTACCGCGTATTTATCGCTCTATAAGCATATTGTGGTTTGCGTTTCTAAAACGATTGCAATGTTCGGATCGGTCGAGAGATTTTCAAGTGATTTTTATGATTTTTGTTATTAAGACACTGCATATCTCCTTTGTTCAGTCGTTAGATCACATAAAAAAATTATTTAACGCGTTTTATAATGTACGCGACAAATTAATTAAAATAGTAAAACTTGGTGGTCAATAGCAAAATTAGTTATCAATCCAGGTATAATCAGTGGTTTTGTTAAATTAATCGATGCTATAGATGCCACAATATTAGATACCTACTCGTAGAACAATGACGTAATCTAAACAACTAAGTGAGAAAAACATAACGGGAAGTAAAAATAATAATTTGACTAATTGTGTATAGTACCTAGCAACGTCTCACCCAAAATATTAGTCTAAACACTGTTGTCAGTTATAAAGTTTCTTAATATTTAAACGAATTGATTAGGAAAAATAAACAAAATATAATTAAATTTTCATTTTGATTTTCTTATAATTGCAACAAATTAAAATAACTCAGATTGTTAAATGGCACATTCGAATTTAATTAGAAGTTGTTTTTAAATTTTTTTTAACTGACATTTTAAAATTATTTTACTTCAAAATTATATCTGAAAAATATTTTTTTTTTGTTTCGCAGAACCATTACACAAATCAATCATCTAGACTTTGGTTTGTTAATATTTTTAACACATAAAACATTAATTAAAAAGATTGTGTATTAATTTTTAATTATTAAATTACAAAGTAAATAATATTTAAATATTTGTTTTAATCAAAAATTAAAAATATTTGATCAGATTGAAATTTTTACCACTTTTGTTTGGCAAACTTTTGTATTTGCTTATATAGAATAGAGCAAACTTGTACAAACATTTTTGGAAATGCAAACGGTTTTATCAAGATTTTTTTGGATAAATTCATGTTTTTTGACTCGGCATAAATAAATATTAATTGTTCTTAATTATTTAAAATATTTGTTTGCATAACATTTTATATGATTAATTTTTATTAAATGTTAATTGATAAGTAAACTTTGCAACTCACATGACCAACGGTTTTCCAATTAAATCTAGTTATCAACCTAGATGCATTATTACAACGATTAGTGTGGAAAAATAATCGACAGAACAACGAGTTCTAATCAGAAAAAACTACTATTTATCGTTTAGTAAGGCTCTGTAAAGCCGATAAGCACAAATGTCCAAAAAAAAATAAAAAATTCCGTAAACATCAATTAACATAAGACAAAACCTTTGTAAGAAATTATGATTTGCATTTGAATTCAAACTTGAAATTTATTTTATACAAAATCTTCTGTAACAAGAACATTTATAATTTAGTACATATGCCAATAAAATAAGAATTACTGGCACTTACTTTAGGAATATGAAAGAGAATTTTTACCACCAGCAGCCACATAAAAGGCAATGCCACGTCACTTATAGCGAATGGTACAATTGAATTACGAAGGTATGACGTGTTTCCAAAGCAAGTTATCTCTAAGCAGAACTTACGACATTGTTACACAAGAAAGTTAAGTTAAAAATCTTAAAGAATCAACAAACCTTCGAGACGATCACCATGAACAAACACAAACTACCTATAGTATCTTTGTATTACATAAAATTTGAAAGTTAGCCATAACCACAAACCGCAAACAAAAATCGTAAGAGATTTTGTCAAAAATTGTATTGTTTCAGTAGAAAAGATGGGCATTTCATTCATTAATCATTCGATATAAAAATTGTATTAGCAATTGTATTAAAAATTGTAACAGCAGCTAAAGCTGTATATTGTGTAAATTATCATAACTACGATCTAAGGAAAGATCGTAGTTATGATAATTTATAACAAACAACAATTTCAAAATTGGCTATAGTAATGATTTGTTTTGATAAATTTCGAAACGATAATTGGAGCTCATCCTATCGAAATCTGCATCGCTTTAGGGTTCTATATATACCTAAAAGTGGAAGAACTATTTGGAAATTAAACATAATATTTTTGAACGAATATAAAAATAATACTTTTTTATATAGATGAAATTAAAGACCACGTTATAAAAGAAACTGAATATTCCAAAATAAGACCACTGATCATATATATGCACGGCTAAATCCAATAACTCAGCAGAAGTTATAAAACAAATGTTGTAGTCCTGGGACAAGAGGACTTATTTTATTTAACAATATTTGCAATATTGCCTTTGCAGCTCCATCCATTCAAAATTATTCTATAATACACTTACCTTTAGCAATAAAAAAGACCAAGTTACAGTATGTTAAATAAGTTAAGTTTTCACTTTTAGGTAGCAAATTATAATAAGTTCCCACTGTTATCTAAAGAAAAAATGATTATATTAGATGCTTTTTGCTCATAGCTTTTTGCGATATGTGATGGTCGATTTGTTACTACCGTTGTTAATACCATTTGATGAGAATAGTATTAAGGACACAAATTAGCTTAGTTTATTTGAATAAAAAATTTCCATCATAGAAGTTATGAAAAATTTATCTATTGAAAACGTTTTTTAAAGAGGACAAACGATGACATTTTGGCTCGAACATTTTGGCTGCTTCTATACTAATATTTCTAGATAGTATATCGACTTAGTTTAGCCTTATAATTTAATCAAACATCAATTTCCAGGACTTAAAGTTTTATTTAACCATACCATTTTTACAGCCCTGACAAAAGCAACACAATTCATTATTTTTTTGGGAAAAATTGTTGTAAGATCAAAGGAAAAAACACTGAGCGGGACACAGTACCTGATAAACTTAAAACTTTAAAGTAACAACGATCACGACTGTTGTAAAAGATTTTTGGTTGCAATATTGTGTACTAAAGAAGAAAATTCGGAAAAGGTCACATTTCTTAAAGAAGTAATCCCATTGGAGGACTTAAAGATCAAGCAAATAAAATGAAGCAAGTTTGTAATCGGAAGTTTCCTGATGTAATTAAAGCCAGAATACATTCAAAAACTGTAGTAGCCTTCTATACTATATTATGTAGTAGTTCTACATAAAAATCGATAAATTTTTTCGATTATTCGGTTAATTTAGAAAAAAACTAACGATTAAATAGTTAAATCAAAAGTCGATTAGTGGATGGATATTTGATTAATTTACATATAATTCAAAACAATTTAGTTCTTATTTTGCACTTAGATGCCTATAAATATACAATTTTATGTGTAAATAATTAAAATAAAAGTGTACATGAACCACCTGATATGAACTGATTACACTGATAAGGGTATAACCTAATTAAAACTAACTGTTTAACTTTTTGGCCAAAAATATTTATTTATGTAAAAATTACCCGCAGTGATAGCGAACATATATACATATGTATATAGAAAATCTCAAGTGTTGGTTAATTATTTTTGAAAAGTTCACATAATTGTATCGTCATACACACAATATAAGGTGTGATATAAATTTATGTTGTTCGACATACCGTCGGACTACTGGTCGATTTAGACAAAAAAAATAAGCAGCCGGAAATTAATAAACGTGTAAACGAGTATCATAGCGCCAACCACGAAGAGATTAATTGTTGTGTAATCAATGTTGGACACGATATTATCCAAATATATAATGATTTATTGAAAATAGATAGAACAGTCGGTATATATTGCACACATCACCAAAACAAATGTTAAACAATACAATCGGTAAAACACAATTAGTTGTTGAGTATGTATAGTCGAAACAAGTTTTTGGAATAGGTGCAGTTAAAAATAATATCAAACTATTATTCACAATTTTAATGAAAAATAAAATCGAAATAAATTAATTAATTTACCTAGAAAAAACCGCCGAATTTAAAAAATGTGTGTATATTTTTGTGTCAGGCGTGTGCTTGTCTCGCGATTTCAAAAATTATTTGAAAATTAAAATTTTTGTTTTGTTAATTTACTAAAATATAAACATTAAATTGTCTTAAATATTTAAATTAAAATCGAGATATCATTTAACTAACTCAACTAACCAGACGTTTCCACTTTTAATATTATTTGGCCGCGGCACATATACAATACATGGCACCACCACACAACGCATAAACAATTGTTTTTCGTTAATTTATTTATAATTTTAATTTTTTTTTTTTTCACAAACAAATATATTATTTATAATCTTGTATTTTGACTGAAATCTGATTTATTTTAAAAATAAATATTTAGTTGTCATTTAGTTTCACAATACGTATACTTAGACAGTTCATCTTATACATAACAAAAAAATAAATTAATTAAATAAGGAAAAATTTTTAATTTATTTGAACAAAACTAAATTTTATTATAATAAGAACTTATGAACTTAAAAAAATACTAAAATAGTGTGTGTATGTGCAGCCGTTATGTTAGGCTGCGCTTAAGCAACTGAATGAAAATTTGATCAAGTCCGAAGATTTATATAAAATAGAATAATCTACTTGTTGTTGCTGTAAAGTTTTCTATAATTTGATATTTTTTGTTTTATATTCTTCTACTTTCCGATTTTCTTTTTCGTTTTTATCGTTTAGTGATTTTCGTGTTGATTTTCTTCTTTTATGATTTTATGCTTGTTGTTTTTGTTACTGGTTGCTTTTCATATCGTATATCCATACACATACTAACACAGTAAAAATTGGAAAATCAGAAGAAGGGAAAATGTATATGGTAATGATCGACACACAAGAAGAGGAAAAACGCAACAGTTGTATCCCCATTTTATATTTAGGGCAGTAACATAAACTCACATGTCTATAGATGAATTAGGGGTGGTATTCTTTAAATTGATTACGTGATTGTTGCTGTATTTTATTAATTTCTTAAGATAAGTACGAATATAAGTAAGTATTTTATAAAATTGATTGAAAAAATCTAAACTTTTCAAGTCGTTATACAGCTTTGTTCTACATCAATTGGGAATGTTATATCTTAAAGTTAATAATTGAATTGAAGTTTTTTTTTTTTCAACAAACTTAGAAGAAATTAAAGTTTTTTAATTAGATATATGCAAACTATTAAGAGTAAGTTATTGTTAGTTTATATTGTATTATTAAAACTTAATACGTAAGTGTTAATTGTCAAATTTTATATAGTGCGGTTGAGGTTCAACTATACGTCAAATAAATAAAACGATATGATAAAAATTTAAAAAACGCTTATCGATGTACTAATTGAATTAATTAGCAGAAACTTCAAAAAATTTTGTTCTAAACACAGTGAATGATTATTTTGTCTGTAATTATTGACATTGATCAATTATTACTCGACTTGAATATTTTTAAATTTTCAGCATTTTCAATTTTTATGGTCGTTATTCGGTATAAACATCGTATAACTCATAAAATACAAATAAGGTGATTATGAGCCATAAGATTAAAATTTTTACCATTAAAAGTAGTTGGCATAACCAACACATATGTCAACACAAAGAAACACCGGATTTCATCATTCCTTCCGAACTATAGGAATATTGCCATTCCACACCAAGATAAAAAACTTCGACTTAGCATCGATATGGTATTTGAGACACTTGGCAGGGATATTTCTTTAATTTTTCAAAGCTCAACATGTGTCAAATGAGCAAACGGTAAAATGAAATAACCACTATTTGGTATGCGCAGAGGCAGTTTTTTATTCCAACTTAATTTCAATAAAGGTGTTTTTTTTGTGTTTTTTCTGGGGCCGAAGCTCTCTAAACTCTTTCGCGGTTAATTTTTAAGGTCCTACCTTACGCTGTCACCAGCCAAATCGAGGACGCAATAATACAGACAGGTTCGTTTTAAATCCATGTGCACATTGCATTGCTCCAGCCAGCCTGTCCTAACATGGATGATAGTTCGGCCCGTAGATTCTATACTGAAACAGGGTATCATAGTTGTGTTCATCGTCATCACCGATCGAAATCAAATGATGAAAGATAATCATCACATATAGATACATCATTACTTCAATGATCAAAATCTGAATTCATATATGTATTTGATATAACGATAAGAATATTTACTAGAAGTGACATTTACTAGAGGCACTGAAAACTTTGATTGACTCAATGAGTTGAGACTTCCCTATGGTTTGAAAAACATACACATAAATGATTGGTTTGATGAGGAGTCTCGTCTTACTTCCGAGTAATAGAATATAGCATTTATAACATCGTTTTATGTAGTGATTTAGCGGATAATAAATCATATTTGAAATTCTACCTAGTTCTATAGTAATTCTATAGTGACATAAATTGTCCATGTTAACATCAATACGATAATCAAAACTTTGAAAAAAATATTTCTATATTTTACTCATGTTTTTATCATACATAAGGTGTTATCGCTAGAACTATCCGAATGGCTTATACCATAATGGTAATATGGTGGATAGTACCCAATATTTATAATATTTATCAGGGTTCTAGATACTTCCACTATTTTTAAATAGATTATTGTAATGCATTGAAAATAATACGAGCCGACTAAATCCTATTTGATCAGTAACTTTATGGTCAGGAAAGCTACATAAAACTCCGATCCAGAAAATTTAACAAGTAAATAAACCAGACATTTTTATTCATCTCCGCCTATTGCTTTCTTCAAGAAGCCGCTAAGGTTTATCCCTTAAATCTCAGTAAATTATTTAAATGCAGGAAAGACCACTCAAAATTTGGTTTATCTAAAAAGTGATAACTCACCTAAATTTCTTCTGTGCTTTAAAGCATTCATAGAAATGTTGTAAAATTGATATAAATCAAGAATATCGAGCTTTGAGGTACATTGGCATTGATCTCATGCGATTCAGTTGAAATATTTTTTTATTCAATAAACTCCACTCAATAAAACAACTATCACAGGTTTAATGACCGAACCATATTATTTGCTGCACACCATATTCTAATTCTATTAAAATATTGAAAATCTAATAAAATACATAGCTTTAAATAATTCATAAGATAAAAACTAACAATAGAATTCTTTAATTTGGATAAAGTGGATAGCCAATAAATTGGGCTTGATTATTAAGTTGATTACTATATACTGAGATGTTTTTCAAATCAATGAGTAAAAGCCATAAACTTCATTGATATATACTTCAAATAACTTGCTTAATGGTTAAGTTAGAGTTACTAGAGACAAGCAACAATTTATTAGAACAATTGACGTCACTCAGATTTAAGATTTTTAAAAACTTTACTTTGTAAGTGAGAATGTCCTAAGAATAGAATGTTAAATTTATATTAATAACTTCTGAGTGCTTCTCAATTCTTCGGAAAATTTTGAAACCGAAAGTCTTTGTTAACTAGATTTCTAATATGTTTTGATATTTTTCGAATTTACATTTCTTTATATTTTGATTTGAGACGCCACTGGCAAAGCTAGTTTTTAGATAATTTATATTAATTCAAAAACAGTATGTTGTATATTTTATGGTTGATTATATCAGGTCGGAAAAACGAGAAAGGACTAGAAGTCCTTTTAAATATTAATAATTACAAGATTTATTAAAAAATATATCGTATTGAAATGACTCTAAAGCTCTTTTGGTTTATCCATAAGATTATTAAATATGAATACATAATTGGCTATAATATGATTTCCACGTCTCAGCAATTTTGGGTTTCACTAATGAAGTAGCTCAAGGAATAGAACTAACATGTTGTATTGCAGTTTCTGCTATATTTAGAAGATCAGGTCCACAATAACAAGATGTTTAAATTATTTGATATACATACTTTTTTTTAAACAATAGCAACAGTAACTAACATTAAGTAAATTAACATTAATTTTAAAAAAAACACTTTTAAAGTTAAAAACACTTTAACCGAACGGCTGATCAAATATGTTGATCTCCTACTTTACGACGATATTAACCAAAATTCAAGCACCCGCAATAGATTCTGCACTTAAAATTAAGTAATGATCAAATCCCTTCTGATGTCATTCCTCCACTGGGTAAGTTGCTCTCCGTTTGTTTATCAACTACATTATCTAAAGATTCTAATTTCTATAGGATGGACATATTCATATTAAAGTCGAGACAAATAAATAATAAAATAAACAGGATAAATAACAATATAAGCAAATACAATTTTTATTGATTGCCACTTTACTCAAGGCAATTCAATATTATGTTTCTTGCAGCTCGTATCTATATATGAAACCCATAAAATTGTTTCGAGATATCAAATGTATTCTTATTTTTATATTGGGTCATCGCAGTCGTACGCCAATTCTTAATTTAGAATACAAACACTTAACGCAATTTTTTATATAACTTATTAGTTCAAAATCTAACGATCTGCTTCTGATATACCTAAATTAAATCCCCACATTTTACAGAAGATTCGAGTAAAATGATAAAGTTGTGATACTAAAAAGTATTCTTTTGTATGACACATTTTGTATTTTGTATACAGTAAATACGAAGCTGATTTTCTACATTTAAATTTTCGGTATTTGTAAAAAGGTATATATGTACATAATATGATGGAAAAGCTTATGCTAAATTTTACTAATTTTATTTAAATTAAATGTGAGTTTTGGTGGTAGCACTAATTGATTTTTATTGGTATGGAAGTACAAATTTAGTTAGTACCTTACATGCAATGTACTGACAATTAAGTCATAACTTTCTTGATACAATAAGATTATTTTTCATTTAATTGTATATGACATAAATTATATTGTGTGGTTAGAAAAACTAACTTTTGAATATATAGGGTTTAGTTATAAGCTTCTTATTGGCATAAACGTTCAAACAAAGTAAGATTTAGAGAAAACTAGTTGTCTTAGGGACTTTTCCAAAGCTGGTATTAGAGGTATCGTATACAGTTACCATAAAAACAAAGGACCCAAATATCTATCTTATAGGTGCCATCTCTGCAGCAGGTATATAGTAATTATGGAACATAGCTCAAATTAATTTCAAAGGAATTTCAACAAACGAGTTGCTTAAAAATAAATGGGCCAGTGCGTAGAAGTGGGCAACCATTTTGTTGAATTAGTAATAGTATCAGATAACGCTCCGTGATACTCGGAATTAGAAACTTTATTTGATTGAAGCCCAGAATATTTTTTTTTAATAATTTGGTCAAAAAACGAGTTGCTTAAAAATAAATGGGCCAGTGCGTAGAAGTGGGCAACCATTTTGTTGAATTAGTAATAGTATCAGATAACGCTCCGTGATACTCGGAATTAGAAATTTTATTTGATTGAAGCCCAGAATATTTTTTTTAAATAATTTGGTCAAAAAACCATTTCTTATGCCAAGAATCAAAAATAAAAGAATCAAGGCTCATAAAACAGTGTTAGTTATGAAAAAGCAAAGCAAAAATAAAAAAAAACACAATTTCCTGAAATTTGGGTTGTGTAATTCAGTAATTGCCCCCCATAGCTCGTTTGTCTTTTCGATTCCAATCTAGCGACATTCTATGGTTATGTCACTATAGGTACCTTTCATATTGTGTGCCCTATCTATCTCTCCTTTAATTTCATAATTCCTCATTAAATGGCGATTTAGAGTGTTTGCCTCATTCGGGTTTTGTATTCGGTAAAAAGCATTTCCATAGTATTTCCTTAACCTAACGCATTTGTTCCAAACACTTAGAGTTTCTTTGTGAGTTTTAATGTATACTTCATATCAGGATTTTACATTAATAGTGCTCCTGCTTTCACACATACATATTGCTCGATATTGCTAGTTTCGTTACTTGCTAGATAAGTTTTGGTATTCCTCGATCTACCGATGTTGAACTTGCTCCGGTTACTTTTTGGAAACTTAACAGCTCTTATTACTGACATCTTAGAAGAAGGTTTAAAACTTTATATTAACCAGTACATAAGTATGGGTTGGGGTGGTTTATGGTGATATATGGTACAACAAAAGTTCTTTTGTGTAGGAACTTGCCTGTAACTAGCAGGTTTGTGACACTGTAATCGATTATTGTATCTTCATTGCTGTTTCTAGCAGAATCTAGCGAGTTCACCCATCATTGATACAATGCCGAAGTGCATCTTCGATTACATATTCGATTCCAACTTTTGCGTTGACATCTCCTTAGATAATCATGATATCACTAGATATATTGATGATTATATACTGTATAATTTACCTATGGCTGCTTGGCTTAAATGATAAAGTTATTTTCACCTTATCTGTCTCTTTTATTTACCCCCAAATTGTGAATTAAACGAATTGAAAACGCAAAATGCTGTTATTTAAGTAAGCCCATTTGGCATTTATGCTGGAATCTGAGCTTTCGGCATATTAAAAGAGCCTGGCTAATGGCTATACAATCAGTAAATATTTTAGACATACAATGACCCGTAAACATTTTATTGTATTATCTATTTATTTTTATAGTCAATTTTAAAAACTTATATATGCGACATCATAAACTTAATACAAAAAAAACTTTTTCAATATTTTATCAATTATTTAGTGCCATTGTTCTTTTTAAGCACCTAAAAAGCAACAAGTTTGAAAGATTTACAATTTACTGTTCTTTTAAACTTGCAGCCCTCTTATTAATTTTTTTTATATTATTATAATATCACCTATCAAAATGTTCTTACACAATTTTTCATAAATAATTCATTAAAACAAACGAAAAATATTAATAAAAAATTAACTTTTAGAAATTTCTTTTATTTAATTTTTTTTTTTCAATTTTTTAATAAAACTTTTTTTTTGTTAATAATTTTCTTTTCGTTATTAAATTCTCAGATTAATTTCAAAGTGAAGCATTACAATACACAAAACAAAATGTTGAGATTGTACCGAAACCATAAGTACAAAATTTGTGAAATTCTTTCGGTGACTATTAAAATTTTTCAAAAAATTGGATACTGGCGCCCTAAACGTTTTGATATTAGTTGGTGTACAATAATTGGTTATCACACTTGGACAATCATCTGGTGGTCATGGTATTTGGGAATTTTAATGGCGGTTCAAGGTATAGCTTGTTATATGTACTGGCCAAATATTACACACGTATCGGCAGCAGCATTTGTTTTTCTAACAAATTTGGTGCACACTCTGAAAATAATGAATTTAATATATAGACGGGATTTGATAAAGTCACATTTAAACTATTTTCAAATGATGAACATGAATGAAAATCATAATGATCCGGAAATTGATGAGATTATTCAAAAATACGAGAAAAACTCGTTTCGAGATGTGGCCATTTATTGTTTTTTCTCAAGTTGTACATGTTTAGGATGGGCGGTGATTGGAGATACAACTGGAGATCCGTGGGGTTTTCCGTTAGTAGCTTGGTATCCTTTTGAAACGTCATACACGCCACTTTTCCAAATTACATATTTTCATCAAGTAGTAGCAGTTTGGACTGCAGCTTTACTATGCGTCGCCATCGATACAATTGCAACAAACATTTTTGTACAAATTTGCTGCCAGTTTGATCTAATTCGTAAACAACTGCGTGATTTGCCTACTAATAACGAACTTGTTTATGGTTATAAGATGCCCGATGATGTTATTTATCCAAAACTATCAAAGATTATAGCGCGACATAGTGATTTGTTGAACATTTGTAAGGAAATAAATTTAACAATTGGATGGACGGTTTTTATTCAGTTTGGTGTTAGCAGTTTGATCATATGTATAACGTTATATCAATTTGTGGCGGTAAGTTCGATGTAGAAGCACAAAATTTGCAGTATATATAAATTATTATTTTTTTTTTTTAGATTTCTGATCAAAATAAAATCACATTGATTGCTGTTTTTGGCTACATGATTTCTATGACTATACAAGTATTTCTTTACTGTTATTACGGCAACCAAATTATCGAGCTAAGTGAAAATATTGCGGTGGAGGCAACAAATGTCGCCTGGTATATGTTCTCAACGAAATCACGACGTGCATTACTACAATTATTACAAAAATCACAACAGCCGGTAGTTATACGTGCTGGCGGTTTGGTGCCATTAAGCCATGAAACTTTTTCTTCAGTATGTTGTCATGATTATTTATTGGAATTTTTATAAAAGATTTTTATTTTATTTTATTGCAGATAATGAGAGCATCTTACTCATTTTTTTCTGTCATACAAAATTTTAAATGAATTTGTATGTTTAATTACTTGTCTATATGTAGCACAACACGTAAATTATATCACTATCGTACTTAAGTTGTACAAAAATAAGAAATTTGCACTATATGTGAAAAGGCATTATAGCCACTTCGTTAAGTTGATAAGTTAATTTTCTATAGATGATTGAAAGTTAACATAGTTTCTAGATGGTTCAGAAACAATAGGTGTGCAGTAAAGCCATAAACTATTTCCATTATATCGTTCGTACAAAGCACTATCCAATTTGGATTAACAGCTTTATAATTAAAAAGCACGTCATTTTACGCATAAAATTGGTCACCGCGTTGTGGTCAGAGGTATGGGAATCGAACTCAAGACCGCGATAAGCTACTTAAAATACAATAATATGTAGAGTGCTGCTTCATCCAAAAAGTTCAACTGATATTCGAAACCGAAAAGTTCAATTTTGCAGTTTCCGCCCAACGATTTTACCGCCCAACTTCAATGGATTATACCAAATCATATTATGATATGACATTCCTAGAATATCTACAAGCAAAGATCAAATTATATATGAGTACAAGTTGTTATATTCCAGAATTATACGAGCCCTGCATGTATCGATCCTTAACATATAAGGTTGATAATATGAACGGCGATACAGATACAAGTAGGGCGAACCTCACTTTTTCTAACTACCCAAATATATTAAAAATGTTATTCTGAATTAAATACACTTTCAGATTCGATTTTGTTAGTTAATTTATTTGTGTTCGTTGTAGTTAAGTGTAGAATGAATTAATGAATATTAATCATATAATAATTGTTTAATTTATATGTTGAAATGAGGGTTTAAAACTTCTTCTTGATGGAGCGAGACATAAACGACCTAATAAAAATGTTTTTAGTCGTATAGTTTTACTTTTAATTCTTTCGTAGTTATGATTTAACCAGTAGATTTTGCAAACTAACAAAAATTGTCAATGGCTTGACTGCTTAAGCACCGAGATAGTATTAAATGTATTAAGTACCTTTCTATCATACAATGTTGTAATTCGAGGAGATTTTCATACTTTGGATACAGAATTGTTAAAATACATAGTACCAACTAACAAACAGGAACAGTTAATGAATAATGAGCAAAAAGGGATTCTGCATAATACTATTTTTTTTTTTTTAAATATGTGTATTAAAAGAATTCACTGATTTAATGATGTAACTGTTCCTGTACTCTTGACATTGGACCAAGTCTAGCCTTACCAGTCATTTTCTGCTAAATTAAATTGTTTTAATTATTAAACATTTCCAAGCAAATTCAATTTAAAAGCTTGTCTTATTTTTATCACTAACAAATCTGCGCATATTCTACACAACCTTTCTGTATGAAGGTTAAATTAACACTCATGGATTGCCAAATTTAATTTTAGGTTTAAATAACAATAATCAAGCCATATTATTAGTTTAGACAACTTGTATAGTTGATCAATTTTTGGCCATATCTATTTGACACAGTGATGAATAGCTTGCATGAACTGTTAAAATATCAACATATTTTTCAGAACCTGCGCGTTCGATTCATGCATATCAAAGAAATTGTAGATCCTGCCATACTCATACATCGTTTACAAAGCCGTAGAAGTTGTAATGGTTTTTACTATCGCGAGTGACATACTATTGATTGATAATAATTATACTATAATTAAGCTTGTATCTACTGTTTTATCAAAGAGTTGTAGTAATCAGTACCTTAGAAATTTTTGTCTTGAAATTGAGAAATAATTAGACACAAAGTATTTAAAATGTATTTAAAACCAAAAACGTTACAGATCTTTTACCGAGATTTTTCAGACCATTGTTTTACAATTGGCGATCGTTGTAAGTGGACGGTTGCGTCTAGGATGTCTACATTATTATAATTGACTTTAGTAATCAATTATCTAAATAGCAACTGAATTAACATCCAACGATACACAACCAATCCCTTAGCATGTTAATCATGCAGTATACTAGAATCTAACTACTAATAAGTGTGAAGTTAGTGACACTACTCACATGTCATTGGAAATGTCAATAATATTTCATATGCAAATTTTCTTTCATTTTCAAATAACAAATCATGTCGAAATTATTTTTAAGTTTATATGTTAAACAACAATATCGTTTATATTCAACGAAAGTTAAAGAAAAGCTAAATCCAAATAAAGTAGAGAAATTAATTAAAACTGCCATTATAGGAGTTCCAAATGCAGGCAAGAGTACTTTCATCAATAATTTGATTCATCATCGGGTAAGTTGAATTTATATTCTCATTATCTACTTTATGTATTTATATATTTCAAATTTTAGGTATGTCCGACTTCAAATAAAGTACATACAACCCGAAATTGGTCGCAAGCAATATGTAATCGAAATAACACACAGATTATATTGTTCGATACACCAGGACTTGTTACCGAAAAAGAAATGAAAAAACATCAGTTAGAAGCTACATTTCATAGTTCTTGGCGACACTCTATTCAAAATTCGAGCTTAATTGGTGTTATTCATGATGTATCGAATCACTGGACAAGGCATGAGTTGCATACAAATGTATTAAACTGCTTAAATGCATATGCGAATGTCACCAGTTTTTTGGTTCTTAACAAGATCGATGCAATTAAATCCAAACGAATCCTTTTAGATTTAGTTAAATCGTTAACCAATAATACAATAAATTTGAAAGGAAAATCCGTTACAAATAAAGAAGAAAATACAGATAAAAAAGGTGGTTGGAGTAAATTCTCCGAAGTATTTATGGTGTCATCAGTTACGGGAGATGGGCTAGATCGCGTATTGGATTTTATTGTTTCGAAAGCAAAACCATCACCATGGGAATATAAAGAAGACGAGTTTACAAGTGTTCCCCCAGAACAATTAATAGTTGAAAGTGTAAGAGCGCGTCTTTTGGACTATTTACCCCAAGAAATCCCATACTTGCTCAAGTGCGAGATGGACTACTACAATTTTGATAATGGTAAGATGTTTTTTTGTTAATACTTAGCTCTAGTTCTCGGCCATTTTTAATTTGTTTATGTATTAAGAATTAATACTCTTCTTTTATTTGATACTCATTCACTTTACAGAAAACAATTTAGCTTTTAGGAAAATGTCGTTATATGGTTTCTAGTCGACTGTTATTACATATTAATTTATTATGTAATAAATCAAAAATATAATAATTTTTTATTTAATTTTATATTTTCGTAGGTAAAATCTATGCAAGTGTAACAGTTGCGTGCCCAAATAGCAGAATTGAGCGGCTAGTTTGTGGTGAAAGTAATGGCAAGTTGAAACAAATTACTGAAAGGATTTCATCTGATTTGGTAGAAACATTTGGAATATCTGTATCTTTAACTGTAGTAACAAATATTACTAAAAGTGGATATAACTAATTTACTTTAATGTTTAATAAAAATATTTGTGTTTATCAAAATGTTTTATTATCGTCTTGATAATAGTGGCTTGAATAGTGCAACCGTTAGTTTCCATAACGATAATATTACAAATGTGACGCAATATTTTTTGGTTTATAAAATTATGTTGGAATGTAAGCACACATTGATTAATAGGGGATGTAGCTCAGTGGTAGAGCGTTCGCTTTGCATGTGAAAGGCCCCGGGTTCGATCCCCGGCATCTCCAGCTTTTTATTTTATTTTACAAAACAATAAAATTTTACTACTATCGAGGTCGTCATAAAATAAAACAATTGAACTTTAACTAAAACTTGAGTAAATATATTAGTTTTCATATTTTCTTAACACTATTTTATCTTTTAAATAATAGAGAACTTATAGCACGCCTTAACATCTAATACTAAAACTTATGATTATCACTATTAATTCATTACATATTTACAAAATTCATAAATTACAATAAAATGTTTGCACAACAAATACGCAAACAATTTAGAAACAAAGTTCTAAGCTAACGAAGGAAATAGTTCCGATACAGAATTCCATAAATCATTAAAATTTTCATCGTATGTGTGGTCATGGTGTGTCGGTGAACCTAGAGATTCATAGCCACTGTCTGACATAATCGAGTGCACTGGGCTTTTTATTATGTCCGATAACGTTGTAGAAATTGGCGATAAAAGTTGGGATTTAATCTGGTCGGAGGGCCGGATACGATTCAAGTCCGCATCAAACATAATTGTATCATCGTCAATTTCTTCGCAAATTATTTCTTCTATAGCTTCGACATCGTCTAGCCGTATTTTCTCTCCATTCGGCAAAATTAAATTGATCGAATTTGTTTTTTCATCATAAGTTCCATATAAGGATGTGGCATTGCTACAATTATCGTTTTTACTCAAGTTATTGTCCTCGGGAATAATGTTAACGCTTATACTTCGATTGATATTTTTGCCGGATTCCAACTTTTTTGTTGTGGTCCCCACCACTGGTCGAGACACTCCGCTTGTGGTGCTTTCAGTTTTGGCATCTCGTTTGCCGCTTGCTTTAGGATCATTCTCCAATTCTGGGGCGATATCTGCAAGTAAGCTTTCGGCAAGTTCTTCAAGTCGAGACAAGTCGAAATCTCCGAGCACGTCTTGTAAAGGAGGCACAACGCAATTATCTTCCATAATGAGGTAGCTGTTTCTTGTTGCTGCTGTTGAACAATTCCTGCGGTTGCTTGTGATAATATTCCCTTCTGCAGAGGGTAATTGGATACGGCAGATCCATCAGTAATAGTCTCACAAGCAACATCGCAGTAAGTTTTCGTTGTCGCAGCAACATTGGCCGCCCTCATTTCAAATTTGCGTTCTAATTCGGCCAGTCGTTTTTCGAGCTCGGTATTTTTGGTAACCAGTACATTATTTTGTTCCTGTAGGCTGTCGCAACGTGACTGTAAATTTGTATTATCCTCTTTTAGGGCAACAATTGTACTCTCCATCTCTTCCATTTTTGCTTTTTTTCTATCTCGCGATGTTTGGGCGGCCACTCGATTTTTTAGCTTCCTATAAATATAGAAAATTAGTTTTTTCTAGAATTTTCTACAAACTAATCATAGATACGTACTTTCGCTGTAATTTTTCTTCCCATGTCAAATGATCCAATCGTTTTCGTTTTGTTCCGCGTACTAAAAACTCATCTAGGCACGATGATGAATCATCGGACCCGGATGAATTTCCGCCAGAGTGTCGGGATTCTGATGCGGTTGTAATTGGAACGTATTTTGGAACGGTTATTAATATTGGTAAACTCATTTTTGTTGTTGATTAAATTTCACAATATAATTAATTAATAATAAAACAAAATTAAAACATCTTTTCTTTTATAAAATTGTATCTGATCTTAACGGTTCACAAATCTGTTATCGAATAAAATCATTTCTATAGATAGCAATTGGTTTTATTTGCCTTCTTGGATTAAAATCACGGAATGTAAAACAAAATTCACGTTAATTGCGTACTTTTCTCATCTTCATCAAATAAAAACTTCCAACATACTAAAATTTGACACAAAACGTATGTGGTGTTCTGTGATTGGTTGTTGACTTATTCATAAGAATTTCACCATACTTACGAAAATAAACGAACAATACGAGATTAGCTATTTTGAAATTCGAGTATTATGTTTGTTGGGACATTTTGCAGGAGTATAGAGACAGTGAATGTAAAATGTTTGCATTCAAAAGCAGAAAAGATTAGTTTAATAAAATTGTCATTTATATGTACATATATATTACAATTTTGCATTCATTTTGGCTCTAAATTGTTTTTTTCAAATGCTTTCCATAACTAAAATGTTACTACACCACCTGACTAATTTTATGGTTGGTATATTTAACTAATTTTATGGTTGGTATATTTGGAAAAAAGCTTTTTAAAATAGCATATACTAATTAGATATACAATTTATCTAGTTATAGTGTAAAACTGATAAAACTTAAAATAATGAGAGTTTTTAATACAGAATTACGAGTAGTTCTGTTCTGAAGAAAATTAAATATGCGTTTCATATTATTTAGTATCATAACAATCACAACATTTAATATAAAACGCGTGTTTTATTTTCTTCAGAACAAAACTATTTGTATTAGAACTTAAAATTCTATATTAAAAGTTTCATAATTTGGAATTATATCAGTTTTACCCTATAACTAAATAAACTGTATGTCTAATTAGCATACACTTGCAAATTAAAATATAACTGTAAATAACAACAACATTTAATATAAAATTTATATTTTTAATTTTCATTTCCTTTTTTAAGTTACATATAAGAGAGAGGCTCTCTATAACTACCCTACTACATACACTCATAAACCTTTTTGTCACGACTGCATGGCCAGTCGTTACAAAAAGGTATATAGTATATATATATATATATATATATATATATATATATATATATATATATATATATATATATATATATATATATATATATATATTTATATATATATATATATATATATATATATATATATATATATATATATATATATATATATAGACATTGCATTGGTAGTAACCATTAAATAGCATGTCTATTGTGGTTAGGTGTTAAACACCGCTGAAGTAGATTTAACGAATGTCAAATACAATACCTGATAAGTGGTTTCATCTGTCTAGCAACAGTTATTTGCATTTCATTTTATATAAAATGACGTCACTCATATATGTCGTTCACTTCCAATTTTTTGTTGCTCGATAAATTGCACACTGGGTCACTTTGCACTTATAAAACTCTAGTACAACATTCGATTAATTTTATTCATCGTGTTTAGATTTGACAGAACAGATCATAACAAAAATACTTGTAAAACTTTTAACCTAACAATAATTCATCTGTGAAAACAAAACACAATTTTCTTGTAGTTAATTTATATACAATGAATTAATTCTAAAATAAACTTTTAGATCTTAAACTACATTAAACGGAACATATATTCAAGAAATAAGGAAAATGTCTGGCTCAACAAAACGACTATCAAGAAGTTCCAAGCCGTCATCAGTGTGTGGTACTTCAACTTCCGGACCTAATAATAATATTAATGCTATTAATACTATGAGCACACATAATAATCTAAATATAAATGCAATGAATAATAGTAATTCTGATGGAACTTCGAATACATGTGATGATAGTAACCAGACATATGCGCCCATGCCAAAACATATAGCATTCCCAGACGTTCCCCATAGTCCGGAAATTTTAAACGAGCTTTTCATATTTCTTTTTACAATTATATCAGCTGGCGCACAATTTATGCATTTATATCGTACAGTTTGGTGGCTTCCAGATTCGTTTACTCACCAGATTATGAATTTATACTTAATCGATACATATCTGGCCATATTCATCGTTGTGATATTGGGACGTCGTTTGATATTTTGTGGAATTTATAAATTCGTAGCACTGCTGTGTCCAGAAAAATTATTTAATTCTTTTTATAGTATTGTAAGGTAATTAATAATCATCATTACGATAATAGTTTTCTAAAAATTTGTCACTGATAATTTATTTTGTATTCCGAAATTAGATTTGTATTTTTTGAATTCCTAATACTCGTTTTGGGTGGATGTACTGTTAAAATTTTTCAAAATCATAGCTATGTATACACAATATGCTTATGCTATCCGTAAGTTATCCCAATATTTGATTAATTAAATGGGTTGTAATTTAATCATGCTCACAATTTATTTCTAGACTTCTATTATATGCGGCAATATTTGGACTTAATATCGAACCATTTTTGCGGACCATTAACGAAACGGAAACAACATATTTTAATCAAATTCCGCTACATTGTTGCTCGACAAATACGACAACAGTTCGTAAAGAGGTGGATAATCTTATTATCGATTTCAATAATCGATTTAAGCAAATTATATTTACTTCGGTAGTGAATGCATATTATGCTGGATTCATTCCCTGCTTTTTTGCACAAAAATACTTGTATTACGATAAGTACTGGACTATACAACACCTTGCATTCATATGGGCTTTCGTGTTTGCTATGAATGTGACGTATTGTTTTCCGGCCAAATATTCAGATATTTTACATCGAGCTGCACTCCATTTGGGTCAATGGAATAAAATTGAGCTGAGAACATACCTCCAATCTCCAATTACTTGGTCCAAGCAAACATTTTGGCCGCCCGGCACCGTAATAAAACATTCAGATAAATTTTACAAATCTAACGGTTTTATTACATCTGCCATCCCATCAAATTCGAGCCATTATCGTTTTTATTTAATATTCAATAACCCATCCCATCTATACTTACTTTTGTCAATCATACAATTGGCCATAGTTGTAGTGCAAATATTCCTCTTATATTTTATGTCTATCGAATGGCATAACATCTTATCATTAACATTTTTACTATTCGTTAATAATATAACACTTTTCAAATTGTTTCGGGATTATCTGGTCACGAATAAAATTTACACAACCGAATTATCAATATATAAAAAAATTCATATGTCAGGTGTGAATGTTACATCCGGTTCAACTTCCAGTACATCTTTGTCAACAGCACAACATCATGTTGCTCTCAATAACTGACAACGAATTTTTCTTATAAAAAATATTAAGAGGTAATATAAAAAAGACTAATTAAAACATTGTATGTATTTATTTTTTATAAATTGAAATTTTTAATTTAATTTGCTCACAAAATTATATTTCTTTCAATACGAAAATAATTAAAAATGTTTTATTTGATATTTGTGACTAAAATTCATATGTGATTTTGGCTGCCTACATTAAGGAGCTGTTTTATTTCACTACCCTATCTATTAATCGAATCCATACAAGCACCTCAAGACGATGACGAATAGTTTAGTTCGGTTAAATTCTACAAAATTTAGTAGATTCAATACATAATAAAAATTAATATGTATATAATTATGTATGTAGGTTAAACATTAGATGCTGTTTTATTTAAAGTCTCACATTGGCCCATTAGCTCAGTTGGTTAGAGCGTCGTGCTAATAACGCGAAGGTCATGAGTTCGATCCTCCTATGGGCCAGATTACTTTTTAAATTAGTTATATTTAAAATTAACTGTGCTTGGTTTCTACTAATTTATTTACAAAATTACATAGCTAATTGTTGTAAAATTATGTTGTAATGCAATTAATTGTTAACATTTTACAATATACTCTAATATCCTTTTCTACCCCGGAAACGTGTACGATTATCCAGCTGTAATATAAAAGTTATACATTTTACGATCACAAAACTAAGGTTACTTGAAACAAATTTTTACCAAAGACCGTTTACACTCAAAAAATGTATTCCTAAATACTTGGCACTTAGTCGGCACAGTACCATCCGTACGATTTAAACATTCCTTAGGTGTCTTTTTTTCCTATACAATCAGAGAAAAGTAAAAAATTGTACAGTAAATTTAATTCGAATAATTAAATTATTTACCAGTCTACAGCAATCACTTTCTAAGAGGCACATTTTTAAATCAGCCCGGGCCCCAGCACACGGCGATTCATCTTTTAACTTTTCATCGGCAAATTGCATTGTATGTATTGTGTACTATCGCAGAAAATTTCCAAAACAAGAACTATCTTTGACGTTTTACAATCAAAATATAACATATATGCTTTAAATATTTTTACGAACAATTCACAATCGATGCGTGTTTATGGCATGCTGTCAAATAAATACTTCACTAAAATTTCTATTTGACACTATTTTTATAGCTCAATACAAATACCGAAAATAACAAAATTTCATGTGAGTCTTAAAAATAAAAACACAAATCATTTTATAAGACTTTAATTATTTAACTAACATAACATTTTAGTATGTATTGTCGCAGTCGAATATTTAATGGTCAATTAACAAAATTTTTAAATTACAATGGTGTACGACTGAGTTCGTCGAGTGATATAAAAAAATCATCACAACCGGAGTGGATTAAACCTCAGGGCCACGATACCGGGATTAAAATATACAATTGCATTACAAAATCTAAAGTACCACTAATTCTACAAAATAGTTCTAACTATGCGACTTGGTATACCTGTGGGCCTACCGTATACGATTCCGCACACATTGGACATGCCAGCTGTTACGTTAAATTGGACATTTTAAAGCGGATCTTAAAAAATTATTTCGAAGTTAATCTGATCACTGCTATGAATATTACAGATATCGACGATAAAATCATTAAAAAGGCAAAAGAGTTAGGCATGGATTGGCGAGTTTTGAGTAAAAACTATGAACTTGAGTTTTGGAATGATTTGGAAGTGTTAGATGTTGAGGAGCCTGATTTTATTATAAGGGTCAGTGACAATATTGCTGATATTATAAAATTCATTCATGCGCTTATTCAATCGGGTGCTGCCTATCAATCTGCTGTAGATAAATCGGTTTATTTTGCTATTGATAAATACAAAAATTATGGTAAACTTCAAAAAATCAATGTATCGGAACGGCTTATATTCGAGCTTGAATCTAGCATCAAAAAATCACAACATGATTTTGCACTTTGGAAATCTGTTAGTTCGGACAAAGAGCCACATTTTAAATCGCCATGGGGGAATGGTCGACCAGGCTGGCATATAGAATGTTCTTCAATGGCTTCATCAATATTTGGTAAAAAACTGGATTTTCATTGCGGTGGCTTGGATTTAAAATTTCCCCACCATGAAAATGAAGAAGCACAAAGCTGTGCATATCACGGTTGTGACCAGTGGGTAAACTATTGGCTTCACACAGGCCATCTAAATTTGACGGGAGATGCTGAAAAAATGTCAAAATCATTAAAAAACACAATCTCGATAAATGAGATGCTCGATTTATTTTCACCCGAATCATTTCGTATGCTATGCATTCTATCAAATTATCGAAGCGGTGTCGAATTTAGTGCCCAGTCAATGAATAATGCCGACCATATACTCAAGAAATTTATCTCGTTTTTCTCTGATGTAAATGCCTATACAGAAGGTGATAAGCCAAAAGTAAATTTTGATTCAAATTTAATTTATGCGAAGCTAAACGAAATCGAACAGCGTATTGATGATCATCTTAAAGATGATTTCGATACAGCAAAATCTATAGGATGTTTATCCGAACTAACCTCGTTCACTTTAAAAATAATAAACAATAGTGATGCCAAAAATATCAACGTATCAGAATTAACACCGGCTGCGGTGCAAGCAGTCTCTAATTTTACATACGACTATTTGCATAAATATTTTGGACTCAATTTAGTAAAAAATCTGCAAACAGCAGATGGTGTGATCAACAACTCCATTGATGTGCATGGAATTATCGATAGTGTTTTAAAAATTCGATCTGGTATTCGAGATAGTGCGACCAAAACTAAGAATAAAGATTTGTTTGCGGTTTGTGATAATATTCGGGATTGTCTGAAAGAGAATGGAATCGAAATTAAAGATCATGGGAAGTCATCGTCCTGGAATTTTAGTAAATAATTATTATTGTTAAACTCTTATAATCAAATAAAAATGTTTACTTTTATTAAATGTTATATAATTTGAAAATGTTTGTTTAATTTAGTTGATCCACTCCTAAGACTATATAATGACGACTAGAACAACCAAACAAACGATTTGTTGCGATTAATAATAAACCAAAGTAGTGCACTTGGTTGAAATGGCTTGGTGCAATCAGTTGAACATTGGGCAGATGGTAAATAATAAAAGATTATATTTGCGATTAATCAATTTTTGGCCGATACGATATCCATCCACAACATGGCTGTCCACTCCATCCATTATTTTCTATTTCAAACTCTTTGTTAACATCGTTTTTTACGTTGATTCTTTTGCTCTTAAAAAACTACATCAGAATTACCATAGAATCCTTATTCGTGATTGAAAAAAGTCCTGTGTCATCTCCTTGTACAATTTCCGATTGTCAGCGTTTGTAAGCTATTAAAACTTTAGAAGTGGACTCGATCTAACCAAATTTAATCTAATTCGAAGGAAAAAGTGGTTTGATATGTAACTGTGTATAGAAACATAGGCCTCTGTTCACTATAACCAAAGAAAATATACTATATCAGAAGTGAAGACACAAACAAAATAGTAAGGGCAACAATATTTTTTCTGCAAAATACTTTAATTTAATTTATAAAAAGTTACAATAAAGCTTGAATGTGATAGATTTT
>OY744476.1:1006276-1054810 GCA_963556175.1 Tipula confusa
AGAAGATGGCTCATTCCAGAATTACCAGTTTCGTAAATAAGACTACATTTTTACATATAGTAAAGAGTTCGGGTTTAGAAAATTTCAAAATACGGAAGAAACTTTATTGGAATTTACCAATTTTCTATATAAGGGTCTAGACTCGATTGGTTATATTTTGTAACAGTATATATCTATGCCATCTATTCTGGGGCCAAAACACACCCAACTCTTTCGAGGTTATTTTTTAACGTCCTACCTTACGCCGTCGCCAGCCAAATCGAGGACGCACGGATACCTGCACATTGCATTGGTCCAGCCAGCCTGTACTGGCATGGACGATGGTTCGGCTTATGGGTTCTGCACTTCGACAGTGCATGAAAAATCCCTTTGACAACCCTCCCGACCCAAGCACCGCAGTTTTAACCACTGCACCATTTGCTCGTTATTTATTTCAGTTTATATATTTATTAACTTTATAATTTTAGGTTAATATAGTTGACTTATCAAGAGAAGTGTCAAAAAACATGTGTATATCGGATTCAGTTAAAGTTTACAGTGAACTAAAAACGACTTAGAGAGAACGAAAAAATGTGCGGTGTGGAATACCGTTATAATAATCTCGTTATCACCAACACTCTCTCACAACCCATAAACATACGATTAAATGGAAGAATGTTTCTACCCTAATGACCGCGGCTCAATACATAGCAAAGAGATTAACCCAAAAGACAATGACAATTCTATTCCGGTACACTCTCTTATAATGATTTGCTACTGCCTTCTTACAAGCTCTGAGGATGTCCTCCGCATATTTTAGCGCATATTTTTTGGTGACCGAATTGTAAATGAACAATAATGTTTGTTATTTTGACCAGCTGCAACGTTTACAAGAAGTTCATAACAAGTAATCCAAAGGTTTCTTTAGGTACGTGGTATTAGGAAGGGATGTCTATGGCCCTTATTCCATTTATCCATTCCACTTATCAATAAGTAACCAAGACCTTTTCGGATTAGACGCTAAGACGTAAACTCTAAGGAATAAAAGGTGCCCGCATGAATTTGCAACTGACCAATAAATAAAATCAATCAGAAGGACGAAATCAAGAACACGGCTGTTTATTTAATAACACTGAATGGAAAGACATGAGATGGATTATCATCATCAGTCCACGAAACTATATTCCAAGAAAAATAAAATGTCCTTAACTATATTTGGTTCTACAGGCTAAATATATTTTGGCGTCAATAAAAAAACAATTCAGTTATAAGTTACATTCTATAAAACGTAAACTACATGAACCATAAAATTGGACAGTATATATTGTGTGTGTCAATTAGCTTACAGTATCACCCTATCATAATTTCAGCATTTAGATGGCAATTACTTTGACAAAACCTATAATTATTAGTATATATAATAAGTATTTCGGGATCGTGATCTTCTCGTTAGTGTACTCGTTCAATTAATGTCGTTTAAAACGATATTATAGGGATTCTTTCTCACCCGTACAATGTAAAGGATCGTGTTACAAAACCTTATATAGCTTAACGGCTATTGTAGCAAGTGAGATCCATCCTTTCTTCAAATGTATGGTTACCACAAATGCAATTCATTGTGTTTTACTTCGTATAGCTCCCGAGTAATTAACGTTTTTTGTACTATTTTATTTTAAGACCATTATAAATCAGAACTGGGATTTAATTTCCATCGTAGCTGTTAAACAACATTTGTCTGTCGTTATATTGGAAATTAAATATATCGATGATTAAATATCGTTAGTGCTATATGCAAAAACGTAATAAATAGCGTTTCGATTATACGATAACTACAACGAAATACTCGCCCAAGTTCGTCAAAATACATTTAAAGTTTTTGGTTCCCATTCCCTATACTATAGATACCGTACTTAATTTATTAGTTGAAAGATTTGAGGTCATGTACATTTACAAATATGTTTCAGTTTTTAACCGATTTTGATGGAGGTTTTGAATTATGATTAACCAGACTCTGGAATTGACCTAACACTTTTACAAATCTGCAACCATAAAACTATAAGTATTAGTTCCTTTGACGAAATGTACAATGATTTCAATCCGAATATCAGTGGAACAAAATATCAGCAGAACAAGAAACAAATATCTTTAACTGGGGGACATTTTGTTTAAAACATCAACAGGTAAAACCCTTGTATCGTTACCAGAGGCCCGGGAGTAAACAATGAAATGAAATGTATGAACCAGTTTGATCTGCACACTGTACTTTAAAGCCTTTCTTGGTATAAAAAATCAATCAATAACCGTCATTGTAAAAAATTAGATTGGTTTTCAACAAGTTTGTCGTAGATGGCAGTAAAACCATGGCTAATTTATATAAAAAATACAAACTTATCTTTAACCAAGGAGGTGTTCCCAATGCTGTGTTATCCTCGTATACATGTATATGTACTAATGCTAATAACTACTGAAATGTATAGTTGTTTATTCCTAAAACAGACCGGTGCAAACGAAAGAAAAAGGAGCAAGTGACATTGTTGCTTGCTATGATATCCTGTGATTAGAACATTCCCAAGTGGAGATGTTTTTTATTATTAACTTTTATTAACTTTTCCCATTTTAAGCATTATGGAAGTAGTTTCCAGATAATACAGTGTGGCAACCAAGTTAAATAGGGAGATGTAAAAATAGTCCAAGTATAATGAAAGATGTATCTGATTTTTTTTTCTCTCCTGAACTGTACCTTGTCACGAGCAACATTAGTGCAAGATTTGAGCTATGGTTGATAATAAGTTGGATCAGCTTTTAGAAAAAATTTTCATGTGTGCAAAGTATATGGTAGTGAGATGCAAAGATAGAAACATTACTTTTGTTTAAAACCGATAAAAATAATCATCACCGATAAAATAATTTGAATTAGTCATCGATAATTGATAATCTGTATCAATTAACGCAATAAACTAGCACTCCCTTATCTATACTTACCGGTAATTTATGCGTATATGTATGTATATAATACGCGCTAAAATACACGAAAACTAACTAATCAAAATTTGATGTAAAGTTATCAGTAGAATACTCATTCTGATTAGGCGATTTCGTACAACACCAAATTTTAAGTATGTAGATAGTATACATACATTGGAATATCGCATATACGATAATCTATTGACTCTATTATTTCTATAAATTGTATACAAATGTTGTGTCATACAACGATATATGAAATACTCGAGCTTAATAAATGATAGTATTTCTAATTTAAATCGATAATAATTATAATAAAATAATATAATTATAACACAATAATACCACTTAGAATATATTTAGGTGACATTTAGTTGTGTTCGAGTGTTCGACTACTTTTATCAGTTCGTTTCGTAACACATAAACTAAATTTCTAAAATCACCATCGTCGTTTTAATCTAAATTCTTATCAAACCGTAAGGAAGGGTGTAAAACAATTTAATACTTATAAGGTTCGCAGAACTAGGATTTAACCTGCTAATATATAATACATAAATATTTGTTATTGATTTGTTGATATGTAAATATTAAAGTTAGTTTAAAACATAAATTTAATGTAATCTAATCACAAAATAAATATTGCAACTCAACTATAAGGGTAGTTCTGTAAATTTTGCTTGTTACCATCATGTGACCACAGCTAAGATTATTTGTACAAGTTGCTTGTTTCTATAGTCTACATGATAAATTAAAAGGTGTTATTGTCCGATTGTGACTCCACATATATTTATTAGGGTAGCTCCCCGGTTTGGGAGGTTCAAAATTCTATCACAATCTCACAATCATTGAATCAGACGCAACAAATCGTACTTGAATGTAAAAAAAATTGGGTACACAAGAAAATTTCTAGAGTTACTAGGGGCATCTGTAAATCCTCATCACAAATTAAAAAAAATTAACCAACTATTGCAAAAAAATAAATTTAATTAGCATAATTTTTTAAAACTAAATTTACTAAATTTTTAAAAGTAAATACAATATTTTAATGGTTTTCTACTCAAAACTATTTCTAAAATGTGTTAAGTAGATGTCAGCCGAACTAAAATATTCTTAAACTCAACCAGTTCCATTGCTACAAAAGCTTTTAGTGTCTGCTCTTCGGACCTCATGGGCTTTACATAGCTTTCGTACCCTATAGGCATCTTGACTTCATCTGTTCTTCGTTCTAGAAAAAAATCTTTGTAAAATCAACACCAATTGTTGCTTTACAATTAAGGAATCCTGTAACTTCAATTTCCTTGCGTTTTATCAGTTGGTTTTCTATCATTTATTTAGTTGGTAATTAAAGTCAACTGCAAAGTATATAAATATATATATATATATATATATATATATATATATATATATATATATATATATATAAATATTTATATAAAATATAATATATATATATATATATATATATATATATATATATATATATATATATATATATATATATATATATAAAATAAATTTTTAAATGTATCTAAACAAAAAAAAAAATTATAATATATTGTTATTAATAAAACAAAACTTACGGTTTAGTATGAAGTTCACTAAAAGGCCTTGCAGTTTCCTTAGTCCCGCTAAAACCAAACTTTTTTATATGGTATATACTTTTGTTTTTTAATTCTTATACATCCCGATATTTAAATGCTTCGTACTAACTATATTAAGAATATATTTACTAATTAATCAAAAGATTAGCTAATAATTTAGAAAATTCAGTATCAAAAAAAAAAATAACTTACACATAAAAGACATTAGAACTAAAAATTATCGAGAAAATTAAAATTTAAATATAAAACTAATTTGAAATAAAATAAAAAAAATATCTTTAATAATAATAAAAAAAGTAGTCGTAGTCCAATGAGACGCTTCTAGCTATGTCTATATGTTGGTACGGTACATTAAAACCGTAAAAGCTTGGCCGGTATGTACCATTGCTATATTATATGTATATATTTTGTATCTACAAGCTGATCCAGAAACCTACATCAATACATGGATTACTTAAAGAACAATTTCACATTCATGTAAACAACAAAATCACAACAGTATTCGGCTTAATAATAATGGCATCCTATAATGGCACAATTAATTAATCTTTTATTTTGCACGTTTTTACTGTTATTTGTTTTGATCGGTAAGGTCCACTGATCAGCTGCAAACTGAGTTAAAGAGGAAAAGTAATTAAAATAAATGAGATTGATTGGTAATAAAATAAATTTTCTTTCATTCACCTTTAAAAATATGAAATATAAAAGTTTTTTTTTCAAGAAGCAGAGTGATGGGAAGGGATGATTATTGTGATTTGAGGTACGTTTGTAGCTTAAGGTGGTTTGATGAATCCGATCAGACGAACCCATTTCAGGCGAGCCTATCTGGAATAACACGTACCACATGATCGGAAACCACAAACTACCACAAGACGATGATAGGGTCTAAGGAGTTAGACATAACTCTGTTTGCGATTAGCAACAGTAACATTCCATTAACATCTTTAAATTTTCATTACTTCCATTCCATCAACATCTTTTAAATAATGACGGTATGCAGTACAAAGGTAATTACGATCAAATATTTGACATTTGAACAGTTCTGGTAGATCTACGATTTTTTTAAATATATTAACAAAATCGTTATATTTAAACGGAACCACAAACTTGGTAATCGCTCAAGGTGAATTCACTGTTATCTCCGTTCATTCGTTCGTTTGTAGGTTCCTTCTGCGGTTTTATAAATGATTCATATGGTTTATGAATAAAACTGCAGAACGATTATGCTTTCTTCTTTCGTTTTATATTTGTAATTGTAAGTGAATTTTACTTTTATCTGTTTCACACCTGCCATTAAGTCTCTGTCTCGCCATGTTCGTTCAGTAGAAAAGTTGGATATAAACTTTATAAAAACCCGAAAATAAACAATTCGTCATTTTCAACTAATACTATTGGTTAAAAAAAAATACCGGACGGGCAGCTAAACAAAATTGCAACAAAATTCACACTGATAAATCTGTCAAAGCAAAAATAACAATTATTCCCTCATAATTATGCTAATGACAGTTATAATGTTTATTAGTGTGTTGAAACATTTGCGTCAAGGACTCAAGGCTAAAATCAAAATAATTAATTCCTAACATGGAATTTAAACGCAACAGTGTTAATACGCTTATTTTTGACTGGAAAGCCGCCACAAGTTTAAATTGTGCGAGCGCTTAGCTATCTTACTGAGCGTTATACATTTTTATAGTGTTGCGCTATTTCTCATTACAACGATGGTAGCGTCTGGCAAAGAAAGTGGTCGTAAACGAATATCACCGATAAATGTAACGAAATATTGTTGGAATTACAGTGGTTTATTTTTATTATTTTTATTGTTTTACCTATATGGTGGCATAATCCAACATTAATCAGCACATGTCCAAGGTGGAGTATGCATACTGAAATCCAATAAGCTTCGTTCAACTTTAAAAATTACCATTCTTATCACAATCACCATATTCAAAATGAGGAAATTAGTCGAAGGTAACGGACTATTGATATAAATGTTCAATTAATTTTGTCTGGAAACTTTTGGTTAAAACAAAATGGAACCATACTAATTTTACGAGTTGAGATTCATTTTCTTTGAATCTATATAAAAATGTAATGTCTATAAAGCAGTCAAACAAAAAAAAAAAAAAACAATTTTAAGAAAATGGTTGGGAGATGGACTAGCCTCAAATGTAGCAGTTAACTTCCATTTATTCTCAAAAAAATTTAACTTTGTTTATACTCGATCTCGATTGTATGCTTATACCGTTATCTGTTAGAAAAAAAAAGTTTCGCTTAGAATTCAAAAATGTAAAAAGGTTTTAAGCAAGCTACTATAATTTCTTTGGTCGAAGTTTTTCAATATCATGTCAATCAAGATTGAGTTTAACTGTCTGTTCCCATAAATACAGACCGTGAATAGCCATTTTAGAAATTTTCAATCATTTTTCAAAACTGCTAATGTCAAATTTTGAAATTAAAAACAAAAATATGGGCAAGATAGTATTCCTTAGTTAATAACTATAGACACCAGATTAGAGACATAGTGTAAGAAATACGTACAGTTCTGTCAAATTGTTCGTTACTGTTTTAAAATAAGAAGTAATATTTTAACGTACCGGTTGTCCTGTCATTGAAGTTACCCTCAATAGGCTAAGTGAATTTTAAACTGACGATTTGTTTGTGAGAAAAGAGTGTGCAAAGTTGCCTGTTATGGAAAACGAATTTGTTGGTGAATTAATCACCGCTCAAAGCTACACTAATACATACAATTATTATTTGTTTGCTTATCGTCGATCATCAATTTAAAAAAATGTGATCGATTGGTCATACAGTAATTCGTGTAGATAAAATAATTTGACTATATACCTGCATGATGAATCACAAGACTGTGTTGCGCAAATGATTATCGTTTAACGTATGATCGCGGAACTTTATTTCATAATACTAGCGGTAAATAATATAAATTGTGTTTAATTGCTAAAATCTAGATTGATAAGTTACAGTGCACCACACTTATATATGTCATCGATAAAGTGAACGTTGTTCAATATTTCTAAATGCCAAAAACTAAATTATAATAATTAAATTTATACATAAGCGTATATATATAAATATATATATATATATATATATATATATATATATATATATATATATATATATATATATATATATATATATATATATATATATATATTACTACATTATTGTTGTTGGTTGTATATATGATAAAATAATACAATAGTGTAGGTACTTAGCGCTATATTCATGTGATACACAATAAATAGACAGTATTGATTTAAATCCCGATAGCCAATCATCGTGCAGAATGTTATCAATTTTAAATTATTTCACTAACCATATAAAAGCATAATTGCTGACCAAATTGTTCCATTAAGCTTGAGTGCAGCACTACAGTGAGTTAATAAGTTGATACAAACAAACAATAAAAAATTAAAAAAAATATTACAAAATGGTTTCCTCAAAAGTGATTTTTGCCTTGGCTTTGGTCTGTGTTGCCCTTGTACCTGGTAATTGTGAATTTTCTTTAAAATTATTAAAGTGAATTATAGTTATATTTCAGCGATTAAAAAAAAATACAAATTTAAATAGTTATGGATTACTAAACACTTTTTAAATTGTATGGCAATATGTTTAATTTATAATTACAGCATACGCGGCCGTTACCAAATGTCACCAATGTGATTCAGCAACGGAGCCGAAATGTCTCACTGGAAATACAACCTCATCAAATTGTCCAGCAGGCAACACTTATTCTCATTGTCTCAAGATAGTTAAGGATATTGATACTGATAAGGAATCTGTAATTAAATCATGTGGAAACGAAAGCGGCTACACATGTGCCGACAAAACCGACTGTTCGTTCTGTGATGAAAACGATTGTAATAGTTCAATAACCATTTCAACCTCAGTGCCAGTTATTGGTCTCTCGGCAATTGCAGCATATTTATTATCACGATTCAATCACTAAATTAAAAGAGTTACATTACGACTGAATCCAACAAGCAGGAAATAATTTTCAACATTTCAACTTCAAGATCATGAAAATTTAACTACTCAATTTTTTTTTTATCATAATCCAGTTTTTACCATCTGTATACTATCTGTCTAAAATTAATTTATAATAAAATAAACAGAAGAAATTTGAATTTTGGTACAAAGATGTTTTACTCATATAAAAGTCACTATTTCGTAACGTGACTGGACAAAGGTTAACTCTGCACTTAATCGCCTAACACTTTAAAACAGATTTTATAATCCTTATATGTACTAGTATAGGCTAACAACTTTGATTTCGAAAGAACTAAGGATAAATACAAGATGCGTTTACTACAAAGTATTACTTAACGTAATGGTGCATTACTCCGATTCTGAGCATTTGATATAGGTGCTGCTCGATTTTCTAAATAATTAATTTCAATTTTTGGTAACAGGTAAAGTGGATTGCAAATATTCTTGAATAATGTTTGATCAATGATAAAACGTGATCGATATAGATAAATTTGAAAATTTATTTAAATGTAGCGTTATAACTTTTAATGTTATTGTTCAAAATGTAATGATTCTATATAGGTATACGACGTGGCTTATCGTATATATGATTAGACATTTTTTGTTGATAAAGATTTTCGTCGAAACTAAAAGACTATTATAATTATAGGGTGCGTGTTTACGTTATGTTATATGAGTTTAACGTTTTTTTTTTCTTCATTCGGCTGACATTTAGTAATGTGTGTACTTATATAGTTATTAAAATTTGGCAATCATAATATAAGTTTCAACACAATACGATCAATAATAAAATATTCCACAAAAAAGATAAGGATTTAATGATCATGTTTCGATATATATTGCCATTGGTCGTCTATAATACCTGTTTATCACGTCACGATCCCGTTTTTGATACTCACCGGTAACCAAACAATTATAAAAATGAAAATTGTATTGACAACTTGGATCAGAGCTTGATGTGTGTAAGTTATCATTCGTCGAGGCCAGCAGTTCAAAGGTCTCGTAAAAGACGTGTTACTCTTCTAAATTTTTAATTGCTATAGCTATCATGATTTTCCTAGCTTTTGTACATTTTTCATTTGTAGTATGAATTAATATTGGAGGGAATCACTTCTCTAGCGGAGAAATTTACTTGACGTACATCAAGTGTTTCTGAATTTTTGGCAAGTGTATGACTCAATCCTTCATATTATGTCGGCAGTCAATTAATTAGATACTGCGGCATAAGCAGAAATATACAATATGTTTAACTGAACTGAACTACAAAATGATGTGAAAAAACTATTAAATCTGCTTGAAAATGATCACTGATGATAATAAACGGGTAACGATATCCATTGGATTAGTTGTCATTTCAGATAGTTGGATGGAAAGAGATATATTAGTAAATATCTGGAATAATTTATAGTCTTATAGTACTAGATAAGGCCACTGTCCACTATTTCATCTTCAATTTCATGATCATTAATTTATAAATTTTATGAACAAATTTTATTGCTTTTATTTTTTTTATTGATAAAATGTACTGTTATCTTAAATAACGGTGGTCAAATTTTTGGACGCAACAGTTAGTCAGATAATTATTTAGATAATTAAAATTAAAATTTGCAGTTATCTTCAATTTTTCATGATATTTTATTACTGGCTTTGCATGTGTATTGTGTACTGCACATACAGGGTGAACCAACGAAATCGACATGAGCCAAGTACTCTATTAGTTAAATTATAGTACAAAACATGTGCAACTGGGAGAGTGTAATTTTGTTGGTACAATGCTACCAATGCAACCAATATCTTCTTCTGTAACCAATATCTTCGTGGTTTTTTGTAAAGTAATATTCTTTGAGGCTGATAGAATAACTCTGTCACCAACAAAGTTCATATCATAACTCGTAACAAATGATTCAAACTGTCTTTAGTAAGTGATGACTAAGAAATGTACAAAAAATATTGTGAATTTCAATTGCTAAGGTTTACCTGCTTGGTTTAGACGAAGACTAACCCTCGAATCATGATACGGTGTTGGAAATAATTACACATAGTGTCGTCTTCATTGGCCCACCTTGTGTATATACTCATGAGTGTAACCATTTTTGTAAGAACATATTAATTATTATTATCCTATCGATAGGTATTATAGACAAATATTAGATAATTTGACAAACCATATTAAGACACAGTTTTTTTTCGAATTACGTCAAGTCTTTTAAAATGTTATCTTGCGAAGAAAACAATTTATACTCGTCATATATCAAAACTTAATGTACATATAATAAATATGATTAGGTTTTAACTATATAGCAAAGGCCAACCATAAAATAATATTTGTTCTTAATAGATAACCGAAATACTTTAAGCTCAATATTGGTGCAATTATCTTCTTAAATGTTTAATCAAATAAACATATTGTCTAGATAATATATGATAAGGTTGTCTCTATTCTATAATGATGCAACATTTAGAAAGAAATCCAAGAATATTTGTAAATTCCTAGTTTCATTTAAGAACATATATGTGTTAAGGGCCAACAAATATCATTTGGCTGCGGCGCTTAGATCGAGTGAACTGAAAGCTCGAATCATAATGTGAAGTAGTAAAAAAATGAAATATTATAAATTATAAAATTTATATTTTGCACTCGATCAACTCTTCGAATGTTCAGATGCGCGAATTAGTTGGACTTCTGAAGTTATTAGTTTTTTCTTTTAATCACTTCCAAACTAAAAACTAAGTTATGGTATTAACGCCGTATAAACATCCCTTACTCCATTTCTTTATGTATCTGTTATACGTCTCGGCGTACATTGTAGGTGGTCGGCCCAACGAACGTTGCATACAGACAATTCGTCGATAGTGCAAGCGAATCGTTTTTTGGTCCATGTTTCAAAATAAAAAAGCGCCAGTTCGAACCAGATACAAGGATCGAACTACAATGAAGAATTTTATATGATTTGCTTTCGATTAGTCGTGATAATAAACATAACCATGATTCTCTGTGAAGTGCCGAATCCACGAGCCTTATATAGGATGGATTAAGCTTTGTTTTTGCAGTTGACGATAAAGCGATACAAGCGGCATTCTGGATTGAAATGAAAACGGTGTTTGGTGAAACGTTAATATAAAACTACGAAAGAGTGCGTGTGTGTGTTTTCCACAGAACGTATTTGAAAGAAAATTAAAACATCATTTAAAACAGCCAAGTCTACTGTCATATTCAACGCTAAATAATTTTGTTTAACATATAAAAATATACATTTTATACATGAAGGGAACTTTACACTTTTAATTTTGCCGAATACGAATATTATTTTTATAGTTTAAAATAATGGTCTCACCTCAGTAGCGTAACTAAAAATATGGGCACTCCACAAAACTTGATATGGACCACTAAGCCATAGGCCTGCTTTTACTTTATTTCTATCCTTTTAGTCCTAGTTTCAACGAGAGCTTAAGTTGTTAATATGACTTAACACGAATAATACAACCAATGATATATATTCAAGGATGTCGATTACTTTAAAGTATCTAGTTCAAACGAAATTACAGTTTCACGGAAACCCTAAACTTTTGTTGCAATATTTTGCTTGGTTTTCAGTGTATGACATGTGATTACTTTTTGTATGGGTTCACTAGATGTTCAACTCGAATTTTTTGCGTGAATTTTCTCGGAACGTTTCTATATCGCAAAAAATGTTTATATGTATCTTTTGATAAATTTGAAATGCTTGAGAAACATCTTTTAAACTTCTAATTCTAAAGCAATAAAATATATTCATAAATATATATGACGAAAGGATCGACTGTAAACGAATTGTGTTGCAACACAAAATCACTGATACTTTCTTGGTGCATGGCGAATTAACAGCACGTTTTTTATCATTAATTATAAGTTATCAAAAAGCTTGCTGGAAACTCCAACAATTGCGAATTAATGACTATATATTTTCAATAAAATCGTAAGTAAGAAGCTGTCCATCGAGCAACTGTCACGCAAACATCACTTTTAGCATATTTTCAATTTAATCAAGAAGATCCCGATGCGCACAATTTATTATAAATTCAAGAAGAAACATGCGTTAAAACTACTATAAGTTTAATACGATTGTATGGCTTAAGCAACATCAAGAATTCAAGAAACTTCTTTGGCAATGTGCCTATTTGAAATTCAAAATCAATTAAAAAAAGGGGCGCTGTGTTGGTGTAAAATTGGTCTACCGCACTACCCCCGAAATGCATTACGTTGATATAACCATGTAATATTCCAATGTGACTATAACATGTGGAGTATAGTCTAAGCATTGAACGAGATTGTTAGCAGCCACAGAAGAAATGTATAATGCTATTTTGCTTAATAGACAACAGAAAATTGTTTACGTAGATGGCTATCAACAGTGAAATATGTCAACAGTGTAAACACTGTTTGGCTGTATTCTCGCAATGAACATCGATAGGTTTGTTTTGATAATACGGCTAGACACAACATATGATTCTATCTCAATGTAGTAATTTAAATTTTGGTTTTTCCCAATTACCGAAATTTTAGATAGTATCGGCTAGGAGTTAGTTGAAAGCTATAGTACGACTTGTGGAATTGGCGGGATTTCTAGTAATATGGTTTAACATTTTGTTTTTGCTATATTGTTCACATCTTGGAGTTTATTTTTAACCTTTGTCTTGTGTTGGGTATAAATGCGCGTTTTCGATTATATTATGCAATATTTGTATTTGTAAATATAAGACTTTTTTGTGGTTTCGCAGCATCTGACAAGAAGTAATTAATAATAAGTTCATTAAAATAAAATTTATGTTTACATTATCTTTATTACTGACTTGCTGTAAGATTTATACAGAGAGCAATTTTATTTTGTGGCAAAATATTTGTTTGCTATATTTTTGTAGTGCGATGTTTTTGTTTGCGATGTTAGTAGCATCAGCATGCAGAAAACATATGACGAAATATTTAACGTGTATTTTTGTAAAAGTGAAATATTCGTGTTACAATATTTTTGTTTGCTATCTTATTAGATTGCGACAAAAGTACTGCTATATATTTTTTGAGATATTTTGTTTTGTGAAAATGAGGGGTTGCCAAAATGCTAATGAGAGTATGACAATAACGCAAAAACTGTGACAAGTTGTTTGATTGTCCGGGAAGCTTCTAGCCCCAAACATTCCAGATAATTAAAAAAAAAACAAATATTTCGAAAAACCATGTCTCAACATTTCACATATGGTATACAAACACTATGTGATCCTGTTTCTGGCTTCTTAGAATGTTATTATTAATCTTCCTTCTCTGGAATCACCCGCAAAAAAAGTAAAAATTTTTATTTTCGGCTCCTTATTTTAATGCGAAATCATATTTTAAAAAATGAAATAAAACCGTGACCAACCAACTAAAGAGTTTCTCCAGTAGCCGTATTTTTTTGTAGCGATCCGTTAACCCTAATCGTTAGGTATTATTTTCCCTTTCTTGTTGAAACAAAATTTATACTAGACTTTGAGCCGCTTTAACGGTTAAGGTGAATAATGTTTAGCTCCTTAGAAACGGAGTTTTAAACCAATAATGCAAAGAACATCATTGCAGCTGAAAATACTTACATTTTAACATTGTTCTCTGAAAAAACTTTGTTTGCTAAATCCCAAATTTATTAATCTTTTTTTAAAATATTTTTATTGACTTTTCAATATAGCTCTATATAGGTTTTTCATTTTATCATAGTTAAATCAATATTCATTTTTTATAATAATTAAATTACATTTTTTTTTGTATATTTATATATACATAATTCATTCATCTAATTTTAATTAATGTATGCATGTATGTTATTTAAAATATAATTAGATAAAATTATTTTATTACTAATGAAAAAGAGATGGCGCCACATTATCAAATATTAAATTAATATTCGTTTATAATTAAATTACGTTATTTGATTAGTTTAATTATAATTTATGGCACTCACTAAATTAAAATTAATTAAAATATATTTTAAATTATTTATATAAGTTTAAATTATATAAATATAGTAGATTTTTATTTTTAGTATAATTTTTTTACTGTTATTAAAATCGTTTACCAATTGGAAAAAAACGTACTAAAAAGTATAAGTTCGTTATAACGAGGTATTCAATTTAGTCAAGACACATAATATCATCATCATAATCATCATCAACACATTTATCATTATTATTTTAATATTTAATTAATTTTATGTATTAATTAAAAATAAATATTGAAAAATAAATACTTAAGATTTAAAAATAATAATTATATTTATGTTTTTTAAAAATATAAAATTGTATTATTGTAGGTAGGCCTCAATATTTTTTTTATTTAAATTAATTATTTTTTTTGTTATAACTAAATAATTATCGTTATTAATTAAATTCATTCTAAATATATATTTTGAATTAAATTATAAATAGAAAAATATTAATTTTTTTTTTAAATTTCATTGGACTACGAGTATGTTTTGTTACGTTAGTTATTTAGTGTTGCTTCACCTCTAGGACATTAATTCTTGACTCTTATCAGTGATTATTGTGGGTCCAGATGACTCTTCTAGCTCTTCGTAGTTTTTAGTTGGTAATGCTAATAGTTTATCATTTAAAATGATTTGTGATATACCCTTATTGCTGCTTTCACAATCGTTTCCACTTCCCTCACTACCACATCCACTCGATTCGTTGGACTCAAATATATGTGCCGATGATATTGATGATAATGAGGGGCTACTACCTTCAAAATCAGTTGATGTTGTCGATTCGATTTTTAACCAATCAAGCATTTGACTAGATGTTGTATTTACCATTGTACCGAGTGAACCATTTGCCCGTAATGGTAATACTTCACCTAATATTTTTTTAATGCCTCCACTTTGCAGCATACTATGATGCGAATCTTTACTATCCATATCCATATTGTCTGCGTCGAGAGCAACCAAATCTTGATCACGTCCAAAAATTGTAAAATCTTCTGGAATTGCCGCATGTCCTGGATTTATTAGTTCATGGTTTGGTAGCTCATCGTCTTCGACATATGTTTTCCGATTAGCAGTATCATCTCCTTCTGGTGGCGTTGGCATTGTGCTACTTACATATTTACTAATATTACTATTATTGCTAGTGACTAAATTTTGTTCAGTTGAATTACTATTACTACTACTATAACTACTATCTAATTCGATAATAGTTTCATTAATAGGTGATAGTACTGGAATGTTATCGCTACTCGAGGCTATATGATCATCGTTCGAATCATCATCTAGCACATCATACTCGCTGGTTCGATTCAGTGGAGATGAAGTGACATTTTGAATTGATAAATCGTCAATATAGTCCAATACATCAGACGAATTTCCGATTGATATAAACGTTTCATTAGATAAATCAAGCAAATTTTCAATCCCGGTTCCATTAAAATATGATTCTACTCCGAGCTTGTCGTGTTCAAGTATTAAAACCGAATTGTTATCAGATTCTTCGTTTGAAAATATGGTGGATACATTTTTTCCGATATGTTCAACAAAATCAATAGATTCACCACCACCTTGTTGTAGTCCTTCTACTTCGAGTATAGTTGGCCGATTATGATCTAGAATCAAAACTTTATCTCCCAAATGTACTACGGATGGCAAGACATAATTTTGTGTGGTCGTGGAATCTAGTATGGTAGGTTCTTCCGTTGTTCGTATACTGGTGGTTATGAAATCTTCATTTGAAATTGACGTTGGCCCTTCCGTTGAAAATGGCTCACCCCGGGAATTATCTATAAACAATGTGCTAGCCCCTCCCGATGTAGTTTCAATACTTGATGTGCTTGGTGCCACTGTACTTTGTTTCATAACGTTTTTCTTCGGTTTTTCATTCGTAATTCGTATTTCTTCAGGTTTGGTTATCTCTTTAATTTTTATGCCAAATGGATTATCACTACCATTTGGCGCTGTTTCATTTGTATTTTGATTAACACTTGCACCATCGTTCATTATTACATCGTTGCCACTCTCTGTGGTTATTGTGGTCGATGTTATTGGTATTGTCATTGTTGACGTTGATGTGAGAGATTGAGAAGCGAGAACTTGTTCAAGTGTTGGACAATTGTCATACTCAGGGCAACATCTGCCCGGAATATATTTTGGTTCACAATCATTACGTTTGTAGCATGTGACGCGACTGCATAAAATTTCACCACCTTGACAGTAACATACTCGGCATGGTGTATCGGGGTCAATTAGTTTTTCACCATTGCCGTAAACTTTTCCACTTTTCTCGCATTCTAAAAATAAATAAATAAAATATTTGTATAGTTATATTTGTTTAAAATTGTTTGGGGCAAGATATGTGACATAAACCTAGACTTAAAATTGGCCATGTCCTAAATGATAACCGGCACTCGCTTACATATCAGGAAACGGAATTTACGATTGACACTATGAAGGCGTTATTTTCGCCGAGAAAGCGTATCGGTTAGAACTTGCCAATTTTTGTATTTACGCACTAACAGTGAATTGCTAATCCAAAGATATCGACTCATTTTACAACAGTTTGACAGTTTGCATGATCTGACGGGATCCATATCGGAACACTAAAATAGAGCAAATTTGCAAAAGCGCAAATTTGTTTCACAATCGCCCAGAGCAACCAATCGGTTCTTGGTAGGAGAATCGCTAAGCAAATTTGTATAGATAACAGATGATTACACATAGATAGGTCTTTGCAATTCAGGGCAGGATGAAAACTACCGTAGTAACAGCGATGCGATACTATAAACACTTAAAATTGAATATTTCTTTGATTTACTTAATTTTCAACATTTTTAAATGCAAACGGCAAAATAAGCACAGAAGATCCACCTTACGACGAATTAACTTTAAATCACGGGTGAGAATTGGAACGTAATGAATGAGTATGAAAGATGGTCGTGGATAATTCAAAAAAGAAACATCCGCAAGATATGTGGCTCCAGACACTCAATCAAAATCCCTGATGCTGTTCACAAAGCAAAAGGTAAGAGAGAGAAAAGTCCTCACTTGATAGGTATTGATCGCATGGTGACGATGCCAGACGGCTCCTTAGAATTCATAAATAAACCTAATACCATATTTCAAGGATAAACAAAATTTGAAAACTAATTCTGTATGAATTAAGCGATTCTACTAAATTAAAAACTCACCACATTGATATTCTGGGCAACATTCGCCCGTCCTTTGAATTGCACGACATCCAGCCTTCTTTTCACATGTCACACGTGATTTATGTACCACAGTTCCTTCCCTTAAACATGTATCTGCTACATTTTTTGTCTCATTATTATTATTTTCGTTACTATATGTATCTCGAATCATGCGAGCATGTCGTCTATTTGTGGGTCCTGAAATATAAAAACAAAAATAAAATTAAAATAACTGGTGATAGCATCCACCATCACTTAAGAATACAGTTTAATTTAATAATTTAAATGACCAAAAATGAACAAAGTGAGGGGTACTGATGCAATTCGCAATAGATATCAAACTTTCACTTAATTTTTGTTTTCACGTACATACAAACTAGATAATTATCCTGCTTTTCCCACAATATTTATACGAATCAGTTTATTGTTGTGAGCCATTATTTTTTTCACAGATAACCATCAATACAATAAAAATGGTAATGTGCATGGCTGGAAACGAGATTTTTGCGTTTTTTGAATTAAATTAATTTTTATTATGTGCGCGCTGTGTATTTTATCTCTCTAAAATGATCGAACTAAAAAGTAATAACTATTTTAATAACTATTTTGAATATATTTAATGTTTTAGTTCCGTCAAACATATAATATAAGGTAATTAAACTGATTTGAAAAAACTTACGTAATGATAATGTTGGATAGATATTGAATCTACCTATAGTCCGTCTGGTACTCAAATTGAATGAATTCTAAAGGAACAATGACATTTTTATCTAACAGCTACTGTACTAACTACTAATAACTCCTGCTACATTAGGTAAAGACATCATTTAAATTATCCTTGTCTTAGAAACAAAAATTTTATAATACCTTAAACGGAATAAATGTTATGAGTATATGCATACAACATTAGGGGATATGGAATGCTGTATTTAACGGATAGAACTTTGAAATGTTCTATAGGTAGGAGTATTTACTGTTATAAATAAGCTAAAAGATACGTAACTCTTTTGAGATGATTCTGTCTGTACCAATATAATTTATATGCCATTTTTAATTTAACCTCAGAAAAAAAAGGTAAGTTTTGGGTAAGTTACCAAAAACAGTTAACACTAATCGTTAAACCCTCTTAACATATTACTGAACTTCACATTAAATACGATTTTTTTTATTTCATTTAAAGGACGCTACTTTTAAGGCTTATGATATCAATCACTTCAATCAAATTTAAAAATTGAGGGATATGGGATTTCCTAATAAAGAACACTTTACTGGGCATTTAGAAGTCTGAATATTTAGAAGTAAAATTGACCGAAAGACATCACTATGTACTGAGCGTGCCTAGATCCGTTGTAGATCTATTGTAACTAAAAGGATTTATAATATAAATCTTCAACAAATTAAGCTAAATAAACTAGAAAGCTATTGATAAGTTGGTTTTAAAATAAATTAAGTTACAAATAATTTATAATTATAAGTGTTAATTTGAAGAGTTTAACCTGTATTATCAAATCTTGCACGTGTTCTTAAAATGATTAAGGTGATTTGTACATTTATATTTACAAGACAAATTATTAATGCAGAACTTAATAGACATTTTTTTTGTATAATTATTCAGTAAATAGTCTTATAACTGACATATGATTTAGCTTATTTGTAACAACAACACAAAAATTGTTGTGATTTCACACATTGTGAATCACATTGTGATTATTAATATTGATATAAAATATTATCATAGTTTTAAAATTGTAACTAAAAATTCACTTATGATGAAGAGTTTCCACAGGAAATTATATATATATATATATATATATATATATATATATATATATATATATATATATATATATATATATACATATACATATTTTCTTTTCAAAATGTCAGACATAGTATTAATTCATAAACAAAAATGTTTATCTCAAAATTTTCTCTCCCTCTAATAGTGGGTTCGAATGTAGTAACGACTCTTATAATTATATATGAATATACTAATATACTTGTTATAATTAAAATCGAAAATAATTTTTGTATGAAAATTGAATTGTAATATTAATAACTCATTTAAATATCCAAATATTATTTATAAATTATATAATACAGTAATAAATAAAATGTTATTACAAAGTTGACAATATGACGCTATCGTTTAATTAGTTACCGCCAAAAAATTCAAATATGTTTATGATAATACATAATTATTTTACATTGACAGTTCCACCAGGTTTTGATGCATTGCAATATGAAATAACTATCTTGAAAATGCAAATAACTCGAGGCTGTACAAGATGTGGATCAAATATACATTGCCATATTAAGTGAAAGTTTGATAGCTGGGAGCGAGATATTTTACCATTTGTTTGGCATATGAACCAAGTTGGCTTTTTCTGGTTATCTAGTATACCATAGAAAAATTTGACTCGAAATCGAAACTGAAGAAGCCAAATTGTTTTTATAGTTTATTAACCTGTAATGAATTTGACTTAAACTAATTAATTGGTAAACTCCCAACCTCTTACTAGCAAACTTCCGATTCACATTTACCAATTTACACTACAGTTTATAGTGGAAATATTATAACTATAGTGTATATAGTGTATATTTATAGTGTATGACCTAGAATATGACTTGAAAACGTATTTTGAACTCTAAATAATTTATCATATTGAACCGTTGTGCTATCACTAATGGGATAGTAGCACATTGAATTACTGTTTAGCTTTCTGGACCAAATTTCATATAATCAAAACCAGAATCAATTAGAAAACCCTAAGAGAAACACAAAAACACTAAGTTGGTATTTTAGTGTATTAATTGGTGCCATAAATGCAGTGAGTCCACTTTACAATGAACGTCTAATAGAACGTGGTGGTTCTCCAGACCTACTGATCTGTCGTTAGAGTGTCTTTATGGACCATCAGTGTGGAAACAATTTAAAACTTTTATAGAAGTATCCTGCTACAAAATTCAAAGATGTTTAGTTATTTTGCTAAATATCATCAAAAAAATATGACTACAAAAATAGACTAGCTAATAAATAGGTTAAAGATTCTTTAACACCTGCAAAGTCATACAAGTAATCTAAACTTTACTTTAATCAAGGAAACCAACCAAATCTTTCGTGTCGGATACTTGCGAGATCTTTTTTTAGCACACTATACGTTAACTAAGTGTTAAAGTTAAAAATACGTGATAATTTATTTCTAATAAAATAATTATGTGTAGAAATGAATGTTATTGATCATATTTACATAAACTATATAGTATCGATCAATTAACCATAAAAGTAATAATAATAAATAAAACGGTATATTAAAGTTAAGAATATATATCATATTAAAAAATCATTTGAATTATCGTGAGAAAAAGACAATACTGAGTGGCTTGAAACATTTAAACTAATTTAATAAAATTTTATAGAATTATCATTGTAAATTACACTTTGAAAGGATTATGGTAAATTATAAAAAAATCGCAAATAAAAGTAATTGTTTTACTAAGCAACTTTCTTTACATTGACCATGACCTAAGATACAAAAATAAATCTCAAATATCATAATAATATGTCTTCTTATGGCAAAGCTAACTATCGAATAAGTTTTTTTTTAATTTTATAGAGATGCTCGTACAGTACACATGAATTATCTTTTTTTTACCATTAAAACTATTAAATTTTCATTTTCTTCCTTTTCCATTTGTTGCGTTTATTAGATTAACATAATATAAAACGAAAGAAAATAAAAAATGTAATCTGTACAAATTACAAAACTAAATGAACCATACATTTTAAGTTTAAGCTAAAAATAGGTAGATAAAGTAAGAAAAATGATGATCAACCTGATGTTGCGATGATCGTACATATAGCCAACGACTTTGTTAATATAATTTTATACGCTGTCATTTACGATTAATATTATGGCGCCAGAACTGTATTCAACTTAATGTACCCCTCGTACACATATTTCTTCTTTCTTTTAATTATTTTCTCTATAATATGTAGATTTTAAGTTTTTTACTATCCAGTTATTTATTTGCTATATAATGTTAATTGAAAAACTATTTATACATTTTCTTTATGCAATTTTTTTATATTGCGATGTACATACGTAAAACAAAATAACATAAAAACCCATAATCGCTGACTAACGCTCTATACGAATAACTTTAAATTATGTCCAACATTTTTTCATAAAACTGCCAACGAACAATAAACACTATCAATAGTTCTACTATTATTATATAGTTATTAAATAATAGTTATAAATAATGTTGCCAACGGCTTTATTAATTTATTTTGATTTATCGATATTTAATTTAAAAACTATAAACATAAGAAGTTTTAAATTGAAAATATTTTAACATTTTTATGACCATATTTTTTTTGTTGTTGGAAAAAACGATTTTTTATAAAGAGATTTGAACAGATTAAAAAACTTTAATTACGTTTTATTGATTTTTAATTAATGTTATTATAATTTGAATTTTTAATTTGTCTACATGTATACAGTTTGATTTTACTAAACATTAGTTTTGATGAGGTGTATTTCATTATATTTGGTATAGTTTTTAATGTTAGCAACATAATCCAGAAAATGTAATAGTTAGGCCATTGAAACTGTAAAATTAATATGACAAACTCAAAAAGCCAGAAAACTGAAAATTGTTCAACTGAAATTTTTAATTAGAATTATTGCTCTTTTGAATTGTTACGTTTGACCATTCAATATACAATTATTTGAAGACATCGGTTGACAAATTGTTTAAATTGTTAGGAGATAAGCTCGATATGCTGTTTCATGTTTAAACTACGCCAAAAGAGTCATAAAAACATTCAACTCGGTAATATCAAAATGGAAAATTTCGCTCATGAATTCACCGTAAGGTATGTTGGTTCATGTGAAATCAATTCCAAATAATAGTTACAAGCATTGTAATCCATAATTTAGATCCATAATTTACGATATCCATAATTTACGATATCGGGTAAAAATTGTTTTGCGACGGAAATTATGATAAGGCCCAGGGGATGAAAGAAAAAGAGCTGGTCTTTCAGTGAAATAAATGTATTTGTTGGCATTTGTACTTTAAAAACAAATCTTTCATCTTTAGGTGTCTACAATCGAAACGGTAGTAAAAATTTTTATGATGTATTACAAACATGTATTATCTATTCAAATTAACATTACAACATTTCAACATTACGACATTCAGCGATTTTATCTAATGATTTAGAGATTTCTAGCGAGTCTTCGATGAAATTCTAGCGACATAATTGTTTTTAAATTGGCAACACTGGTGAACATCTAACATGTCGAGTTCACGTTCGGCCTAAAGAAATTATTATTTTGAAATTTAATGTAAAGGTTAAGATAAAAATGTAGTTATATAAATGAATTGATTTATATAAATAAAGTTATAGAAATGATACACATACACGCTAAACAGATTTTTTCACTGTTACATATTTTTCACTGTTATAAAAATTTTAATGGAGAGGCTGCTTTTTAAACCTTGTTAGTGTTTAGTTGATTTTAAATCTTTTGGAATCAAATCTTTTTGATCTAAGTAAAATGAATAATTATATAAAATGTTTTAAAAACTTAAATTTTGACTATTATTAAATACTTAAGTTTAAATATCTAAATGAGCTTTCACAAGAAAAAAAATTAATTATATCATTGAAAAATTTTTAAACAAAGTTTTAAAGTATACTTTAAAACCTGTTCGATTCTAAAGCTAAGGCTCGATTTTTTTTTGATTTTGCTAAAACTTGGTTGGTAAAAACCTTTTTTAAAGACAAAAGTGTTCAATAGTATTTTGATTTTGAATAGTGTGATCTTAAACAGTTAAATGGAAACGCTCCATCGTGTTTTGGATAATTTGTGTAGTTGAATGTTTAATCATATCTTACGAGATCTTTTTTTAAATAATTAATTAATATATTTCAAGTAATTTGATAGATAAGGCTATGTGCAGCGAACAAACAATAAAAATATGCTGTCCTCTTAAAGACTTAGTCTAATACTTGTATGATATATATGTAACGATATGTCAGAATCAGGGGTAGAACACAATAGTAAACACAAACATCAAAATTAAAATTAAAATAAAAAATAATCAGACATCTGCCAACAATAATTTTCTATGGGTAAATCACACCAAAATTACATCGAATAACATTCCGCGAAAAAAGCTCACTTTTTCACACCAAACTGATATGCATATATGGATCGAAATTTAAGGGATTTAAAACCTATAATATAGATAAAGATTGGTTAATACCTGTTGATGATGGCAATGATACATACCTCTTGTTCAAGTGCTAGTGCCACTATTTCAAAGGCTCTTACCTATCAACACAATAAAGAAGTAAGTACAGTATTGTGAAGGTAGTAAATTATAGTGGAACTGAAATTATCAATGTGGCTGGTCATAATTTAAGGAAGGTCATCAAAAGGCAATTGAAACAGCAGGGAGTGCTGTTAAAAATTAATATAAGATTTAGGTATGTAGTTCAACAAATATACATAAAATTTTTAAATTAATTTAATTAATTAATTTAAATTTTTTTTTCAGCTCCATTAAGCAATGCTTGGAATTTTTCATAATCAATTTTCAACTATAATTGGTAATTACCAAAAAATAAATTCTGACTTAATTACAAATTACAATAAAATTTTTTATCAATTTTTTTGAACACAGGAAATTCAAAGGTGTTAATATATTTATATTATTGGTATGTACAAGTTATACATGTTAAAATTTTTTATTTAATAAAAAATTTTAACATGTATAACTTGTATTAAAATAAGTATTTAACTCTTGTATATGTTCTTCAAATCGGGGACGCATGTATACAGGTTCGTTTTAATTTACTATCTTCAGGATGCATAGCGTAGGCCGTGTTTTACTGAAGTGGACGATGTTTCATCGACATCACTGACCGAAATCAAGTACATAATTAAAAAACTTAAGTATTTTCATTAACCAATTAATCTTTGAAACAAATTGTTTCTGGAAATATGTAGTGTAAAATAAAAATTAACTACTTGATTAAATCATACATCAAAATAAACATCAATGATGAATAGTTGTCGCATCTCGAAACAATTAAACAAATGACAAATTCATATTGTTTTGCCAATTATTCGAAATAATCAAAAATTTTGAAAAATCGGGGATTTTGGCATGAGGCACACATCATTATTAATTGATAGTTAGTAAAGTGGCTGTGGAACTCGTTGCTATTCAAAAAACTTACTAACCTTAAAATGCCGTTTCGTAGTATTTTAAACCCGTCGATAATTGAGTCGTGAAATAAAGTATAAATTATAGTTATTATAAATCAAGGCAATGTGTAAGTGGACTAAGTTTAAGAGCATGTTTGTATTCGGAGTACAATATTTAGTTAGGCAGAGCCCCCATCTAATATTCCACAATGGCGTTACATCCTAATATAAAAAAAACTTGTACTTTTGTGCTTAAGCTATTCAAACTACTTTTAAAATTCGACTCCTATACACGATATTATTCAGTAAAAAGGAGAACAATTTATTATTGTATCAGTAACCAATGTTTTTGTGTTATTTAAAAATACTGGAATGCCTTTCAGTATATTATATCAAACACACAAAAACTTAATCTAGCTCTGGATGACATTCGAGAATTAATGACTTTGAAAAAAAAACAATTAACATTCCTGTAAATGCTGCAACAAATTTAAATTGGTTTAGCTGATTATTTCTGTATGAGTTTTCTAAAACTTTTATTGAAGTACATATATTAGCACAAAATAAAGTAAGTTAAATCAAAGCACTCTATATAACAAAGCCGCAATGATAATCGAACTTAAAATAGAGGTGGTTGAAAGATAAAAAAAACTCTTTTCTACAAATCGTATAAAAAAAGTGTTGTCTTTAAAACGTATTTCAATCATGAAAATGACCGAAGAAAGTAATTTTAAACGCACAGGCATTTAAATTAATACTTAAATTATGAATGGTTAAAAATTCAATCAATAAAATCCGTTTTATGTATCTTCAGTTAACGGTTTAATATAAGGGTCATAAAAAACCCCTATTTACATGACGCGCAAAACATGAAAATATAAAAAAAAAATTAAAAAAACAGAAACTACAAAAACAAACTCTTTATGTATGGTTTTATGTATGAACGAAATATCATACGTCATCGATATTTCATTATTTGGTTTTCTATTGCATTTTTTTGGTTTTGTGTATGTCTATGCCAACTGTTATGGGGCCAAAGCACACCCAACTCTTTCGCGGTTACATTTTAACGTCCTACTTTACGCCGTTACCAACCAAATCGAGGACGCTCGAATACAGGTTTGCTTTGAATCCATCTGCACATTGCATATTTATATATGATATATTTAAAGATTTGGTTTAAATATAGATATACAAAAAATTGAGGTTATGAATGACTTTCAATCTAAAAATGCGAATCCAAAACCATATTTTACATGGGTTCTTTTGGAATATCGTAAAATGTATGCCCCTTATATTAAGCTCAGTTAAAAATTTGTCCGATCATTGCGACTTTGTTATATAGAAGGCTCTGGTTGAACTCGTCAATTTATTTTAGATTAAAATGTATTTTAGTTGAAAGCTGAAAACTAGAAAGTTTGATATCGGGTACCAATTTAAATGACTAAGCCAATCAATTGGATCGCACACCTTGGTCTACCCGAAACACCTTTCAAAAATAATAGTCTTGGATTTGATTTTGGAGTATCTTATGTATTTGCCATACATAAGATACTCAAATTTTTGTTTCTATTAACAGTTAAGTAGTCATTCTGTCAAGCGTTCGGTCCAGTGACCAAACAAGATTTAAACATAAAAACAAAGGCCACATTCAAGGTCTAAAACTCTTTTAAAAAATGTGAATAACAGCAATTCATTCTCTAAACATTTGTTTGAGGTTTTTGGACCTTTGAAGCAACATTCAAATATGTGAAGTTTTTTTATAATTTCGCGAACACAAACACAACAACAAAATCATAACTAACTGCAGGAATAAACATTTATGGGCGTTTATTGATTTCCCGAGTTTGAACTACCGCTGTCATCTTTCGTCGCATATGCTTTTGATAATGTGTTGTATAAAGCAATGTAAGATTTTTCCCATTTCTCTACGAGCGCTCATTAGGTTTTGCATTATCTTGCAATAACACGAATTATCACCAAAAAATAAGGTTTATTCAGTAACGAACAGATGGTTTAGATTCAAAATAACGAACAGATGGTTTAGATTCAAAATAACGAACAGATGGTATAGATTCCATCATTGAAACCAGGTAAGGCTCAGTGCATGCTTTGATCGAAATTCACACCCATATCCTTACTGATCCATCTCTAATTCTTTTAGTGGAGGTGCTTGAAATATAAGACATCCGCGGTCATCCAGGTTCAGTCCTATTTTCCATGTTTCTTGCCCAAAAACTACAAAACGTAATGAAATACATTTAACGGTCGGTTCTATTGGAAATCCTGAAGTAATTTTTAGAAGTAGCATCTGAAATGAAGTAAGTGCTATTTAACAATAAAAAATTGACACCATCCAAACGAAATTATGCAAATATTTTGTGAATTAATAGTTTCGTTTCATATAAGATTTAACTAAGAATGAGATTTAAATATTAAGCAGACATGCAAACATTTGAAATATAATACAAAGTTTTTTCCACTCTGAAATATGACAATGACTAACGGCACTTATTAAGTATATATGATATAAATAACAGATTATCTAGAAATTACATAATCATAAGTGTAGAAAAAAAAACGTCAAGCATGACAATATTATTTAAGTTATACGCGATTATGTTAAATAGCAACATACTAATCCCAGATACAATCTTCAAACTTTATGTTAAACAAAACCAATAAGGTAAACAAGAAGCAAACGTAAGTATAAATCAACAATTCATCAAGTGAATAACTAATTTATATCACACATCGTATTATAATGTAATTCTATTTTTCAACAGTTCATAGGTTAAACAAAATTTTTTTGTTGCATTTCCAACTCAAATATTATTAAAAATTATTTAATAACAAACTAAAAATAATTTCACTTTCCATTTATGTAAAAATTAAGTGTATATGTGTACATATGTGTATGTAGTATACAAGTAACAAGCCGCGTTATTAGTATTACATGATCATCTTGAAAAAGCAATTTTATAATCAATTAATTATTTTGTTGTTTTTTAGTAAATCATTAATTTAATTAGTGAACTTTTCTTAGGAGTTTTATATATGAACTGCGTCTTTAGGCCGCCAATATTATTAATCATTAAATAGTAAAGTGGTGCGCAGTAGTTTACATGGAATTATTTTTATCAAAACAATCATAAATAAGAAACCTAGTACAGTTCATCATCATGAGCATTTTGATTAATAGTTGTCAGCCGCATCTTATTACGTAACATTTGTGTAAAGTGTTAAAAACGCAAACATATCAATAAAAAATATTTTTTATTTCTTATTACGCTAATTGTTGATTAATTAAAAAAAAAAATTAATTAACAACAATATTCACGCGGTTTTTATTTTAGATATGCAACTTGTATATATATACATATATATATATATATATATATATATATATATATATATATATATATATATATATATATATATATATATATATATATATATATATAAATATATATATATATATATATATATATATATATATATATATATATATATATATATATATAATGTACAGTCTTGTTCAAAATTATTTGGTGCAAAGTAAATTTATTACAGAAATACAATTTTTCTAGACGTAGCATATAAAAATGTAACACTTTGAGACAATTGAAGAAATTCAGTGAAACACCGATCACTTTTTACAAGAAAAGTCAGAGGACATGTTCTAACGAATGACTATACACTCGAAATATTTCATTAAAGTCGCCCGATCCGATCCAGGGTTTCATAGGGGGTTAAGGAAGGGATATAAACCTTCATCAAATAAAATACTATTGTTATGTAAATTCCTTTAGTTATCTATAGTTTTCAAAAGCAGAGCAAAAATTCAGTATTAAATTTCGTCAGTAAATACTTAGGCGTGAGGATTATATAAAGTATAGTCTAAAATGGTTTTATTATAGTTTGTTAATTCCAAAAGAAGGATCTTGGGTACTTAGGATTGGGTACTTAGGATTTCTTATCATTGGCAGGCTTGCATTCATGGTTTGCTTTGGTTTTAGTAATTGATGTCACTACCTTGGATATTGAATTATTTTTAAATACATGCAAGTATACTGCGCAAAGATGCTCAACCATTGATATTACCTTTGGAATGAATCACAATAGCTTGGTGATCATTTCTATTTATAATCGACCTTTATAATTTAAGAATTAAAGACTGATTTCTATATTATTGGCTGCATCATAATATTTTTATTTTTAAAAGAGAGAGAGAGAGAGAGAGAGAGAGAGAGTAGGGCTTGTGCCATAATATGTAATGAATTTTGTAAGATTGTTATTTCGCAACAGCATAATTTTCATGCAGGTCGGTCAACTGAATTTATTGTGAGGCATTTTATTCAAAGTGGTTACCAAGTTAATGTATGTTAATCACTGATTATATAAAGATACTCACTTTCTTCATTATGCAAAAGGTCGTTGTTAACTCAAATTTACTGTTTTTAATGTAATATTACCTTTAAAGTCGTCAATTTAGGCCAGTTTTTCTACCTCCAAAATAAGAGCTTTAGGCTTTGTACAAATAATTTTTAACAAGACTGTATAAAATAAAATTTAAGAAAATCGAGGTATTTAATTGAAGATTATATTTTAATTCCTTAAAAATTTTAATTTAACAATGATAATAAAATAAACAAACTATTTAGCAAAGCCACGTGCGCGCAAGATTGATGACGAACTTTGTCGCGTTAGTTTTATCGTATATTAAATTATAATGTACATTGAACATTGAAATTATGTACATTGAAAAATTTAATTACTTAGAAACGTACTATTGTTTTGTATAGTTTTAAATCAATTGATGTTTTATTTTATTTTAATTTAAAACGCAAATATATGTTTGCGCTTAAATCGCGCAAGTTCATCATTGAGAATTAAATCATCATGTAGATTTTGTTATAAAATATGAACTGTTCAATGCGAGAGCAAACTATAAAGTTACACATAAAGATAATTTTAATTCCGAAAATATCATCTGCATCTGCCAGAAACTTGTTATATTATCGTCAAGAAGATACTTTAAGTAAACCATAGGCTTCCCGGGATAATTTAGTTATTGCAGTTTGAAATCCACGAATACGTGAAACCTTCATTGGTAATTTAATTATCCTAACTATTACCGAATTTTTTTTATAAATGTTTGTTGCACTGACGATAAATAAATATCCTTAATATAAATAATCTAGCAACAAACACACAGCACTACTGGTCGCAGAAAGAACTGATCCCTGAGGAACACCAGCGATTAAAAAATGTGGAAAGCACCGAGACTAAAGCGATTGGGCGATAATTTAAAGAGTCCGATTTACTGCCCTTTTTTGACACAGGATGTATGTTAACAGTTTTCTAGATGGAAGGGAAAATGCCAGAAGACATAGATCGGTGGAACAAACATGATAGTGGCTTTGACAGGGATTTACAACAATATTTGAGAATAATTAGGGGAATACCACCTGAACCGGCTGACTTGTTGTATGTTAATATTTGCAAGGGCTGTGACGGTAGCTCTAGATTTGAATCTCATGCGGCTCATCGAAGAGCTGGCTAGGTAATCGGGCGTGATACATTAGAATCAGCTAAATTGGAGTTTGCAGCAAATTTTTGGGTAAAAAGATTAGCTTTCTCTTGGGCAGTAGAAAAAATATAGCATCCATCTTTCAGAGGTGGTATTGATGATTTCCTACTATTCATGAAGTTTTCCTCTACTTAACGTGCAAAGGACCAAAAGGCCCGATGGCTATAGCCCTGCCTTAGGACCTGCCGCAACTCTTCTTGAACCTTTGTTTGGTAATTCTTTTTAGCTTGCGACACTATTGGCGTTGCCAGATTTCTAGCCGCCTTAAATTCAGCTAAACTTACATTTGACGGGTTCTTAACAAATCTGCGGTAAGAAGCTTCTTTATTGGCTGTTTCTGTTCTGCAGTCGTGATTATAACAAAGATTGCCTAATTTTTTTGGCTTAGAGAGACTGGAAGGAATGATCTGTTCCATTCCTGTGAGAATGACAGTCGAAACTGGCTGCACTATCATTATTACCGAACGAAGAATGGCTGCACTATCAGTATTACCGAACGAAAACAAAAGTTCCATTCGAACTCTTAAAAGAACTTATTCATTCCTCCCCAGTCCGCATTTGTATGGTGCCATAATCGACGCTTAGGCGGAACATTCACTTGGCATGATCATGATATTGGAAATTACGCTGTAATAAGCCGATGGTCATAGTTTCTTCAAGGAGAACTGACGGAGATACTATATATGTTTCCGTATGAGACGTTAAAAACAGATCTAGTAAATGACCTGTACACAGGTCTGTGTTCAAAAGAAGCTGAAATCATTATTCGTACTTTGGCCTAAAAATCTAGGAATGGAAAAAGGTATATCGTTGCTACTATATATATGGCCAGGCCTCTATGGTGAATAAGCCGATGGATTAAGGAGTAATCCTTAATATCGATGGCCAAAGAATCACCGTAGTCCACAATTTTGGTCTGGGTGAGAAGTAGAACCGCTAATTTTGTGGAAACGTTATAATGGTTCATGGCTGCAAAGATTGTCCGCAATCCGCGAATATTTCAGAACTGAAGAGAGCACACTCTCCCCATGACACAGGAATACAGAAACTCAAACTTAAAGAACACAAGAACAGCGTTGGGCCAACAAAAAATGGTGTGTGCACAATATCACCTTCGAGTCGCAGGTTATTAACCTTCCAACTGAATGCACTAAAATGTAAACACAACATCGTTTGCTTAACAACAGCTCTTAAGCAATTCATTAATCTACTTGTACCAAACAAGTCGAATAAACGGAATTTAAATACCAAAAAAATAAAAATGTAATAAATTAACGGGATATTAACGGAATGGATAGAAAGTACTTATAGTGACCGTGATTGTGCGAGTCAATTTTAATTTTTCTTATAAGTGCCAGATACAAAACACTACATTTATTCACGAAATTTTTTATAAACAAATTTTTTTTACTAAGATAATTAATATCTATAATCAATAATTAATTAATTTTCACTACACAGGTTAACACAGGTTAAAATTTACACAGTGTAAAAAAAAATAAACGACAAAAAAAATAAAAATAAACAAAATAACAAACTAATACAATGAGAAATAAATTGCAATGTGATGTACATTGCTCGTCGGACAGAGAGGAACATCAAAAAATCAAAAAATCAAAATAAAATTAATCGAATTACGTCGAAAATAAGCATACATAAAATATCCCCTCCAAAATTAACTAATTCCTAGTTAAGTCTGTGTGAATCAGGAAGAAACCCTTTTTTTGTGAGACCTTAATTTATGCGTAAACAGTCACTATATACTATAAAATTAGAGATAAGAAACAAACACCAAGAATACCGCGGTCAACTCCACCGAGAGCGCTATGCTTTAATATGGTTTTGAGTTGTGTTCTCTGACTTATAAAGGACGATTTTATATTTAAGTTATAGAAATAGATTTACACTAAATTATACTTAGGAATCTTTAATATATTCTATGTCCTAATCCTTTTTAATATTACTAAATGCTGCCGACCTACTAAATGTTTAAAGAAATAACAATTCACGTTAATTTTTTAACGCAATTAATTGAACTGATGATAGAAGTATAGATTATATAATAATATAACTTATGGCTAAAGATACGAAATTAGGACAGATCATAGTCGGAAATCAAGAAAATAAAGAAAGAGATACCATGAGGGTCATAGTTAATGAAATTTATACGAAACAAGGCGGTTCGAATAAAATATAATAAATTTCTTATTTCACCAACATTTTGGAGCTTATCCTAAGTCAATCACGTCACAGTCAAATGGACAACGTATCAATCAAATTAAATGATTACATAAATACTTCAGAAAGCTTATATCCAGAGGAAGGAGGCTTAGGGTCATGATATACAGATCTATTCATATGCTTGGTGACGATAAATACGAGAAAAATAAGCTGTCTGATGATAAACGTCTTTATTGCTCTATACAAATGATTCGTCTTCAGTCGAGCATTGTCTATTAACATTCAAATTTAACCCGAATTACAAAAGAACCCTCAGATAATGATTTTTTGATCTTAAATTTTTTTCAGATTAGAAATTATGGGATGCAGATAATTTATTTCTTTTATCTCTATTCCACTCCTATGTAATAATAAAATACGTCATTAGTACTATTAAACAAATGATATATACCACAGGGTGGAAGTTGGGATGTGTTATCTAAAATCTAAAATGTGTTATATCTTAAAGAGGTTTAAGGCCTTTTGGTTCGTTTGTCAAAATAAAAAAAAAAAAAAAACGGAACTTTTTGTAGAAAAAGTTAATCTAGTTTATAACACAATTACCAGTCCTATGGTAACACCCCTATCTTCAAGTATTTTTTAAATGACCAAATAAATGTGTGTTCAGCAAAAGAATAACAACAAAATTATCCGATAGTAGTTTTTGCATAAATAATTGCATCAAACTATGATAAAATGGAGGAATGGCTTTATCTATATAAGAGAAGAAATAAAAGTCAGTTGTATTTACCCTAATATGATAAATCTATGCAACACAAAGATGCTTAAAAGGTCTCTCAAGTGACTTTGGTATCAACATGAAAACACAACCTATTTTAATGCAAAAGCCAGCCGTTGACACCTCGGCTGAGGTGCTTGATATGGGCACTTTCCAAAAAATAAAGCAAATAAGATGCGTAATTGGTTATGCTATAGAAAAGGACATGCTTAAGTACATTTTCATTTGAGGTATAATTAGTTAAAATATTGTCCAATTACATAAAAGATACACGAACAATCCATTTCCATATTTCATTAAATTATGCAAATGATTAAAAAAGTTTTTTGCAAACATCTTATCTAAGGTAATCAGTAAATTTAAAAATTATTACATTGAAAAAAATAAAAATTAAATTAATAATTATTAAATTAATTATTAAATAAAAAAATCATAACCATACAGTGGCCTAGAATAATTTGCACGTTTATCTTTAATCAAGACCAAAACTTAGTTCAATGCAAACTTTAAAAATTAATTATATAAGTTATATTTCTTTAAATCATGGCAAATTCCTCCCGCGTGTATTCGGCCACCGAGTTGAAGACCAAAATATTTTATTGATTTGAAAAATTTTATAACCATGCTTATTAAGACTATAAAATCACTTTAATATTGATTAAGGTTTTAGTAATATTTTTGGTGATCGAAAAAGTTTGAAAGAAGGTTGAACACGATTTTTATTTTGTTCGTTGGTGGTTTTACGGTTTACGCGATGAATTTTTAATGGAAAATTATGTTTCAATTTCATTTAATAATAAAAATTATAATTGTTTTTTATATACGTTTATTATTTAATTAAAATTAATAAAAACGAATTAAATTCAACTTGCCTTGTGCAGATGGTTAACAAAAAGAAAAAAAACACAACACAAGTGGCAAGAATTTCAATTAAGAAAATGAAAACAAACGATAATGAATTGGGTCAAGAAGTTAGTGGTTTTGTTTTATTTTAAAAAATGATGACACTCACGCTTATGAAGGATATGAGTAATATCCTTCATATGTGAAGGATATCTGTGAAGGATATGAGTAATGCATAATTGGTTTTCGGATAGTGTAAGTTTGTGACAATTAATTATCAAGACAAATTACTGTCTTAAATAATATTGGAAAGAATCATTCCTCTAGCGAAGGAAATTTTAGATAGATGTTCAATCCTCGATACACACGACTGATGGCTAAGTGGTTGGACTGAATTGCAATGGTGTAAACGAATTTGCATTATAGTATCAAAATCAATGAGTCAAAAATAAAATATATGATGCAGGTTTTAAAGACTAAGACGCAAAGGATTTTAGTAGTGATGACCACACATTTAAACGAGTGAACTGTTTCCGATTCTTCAGTTCTCTTTTATCACTTATGATAATTGTCACAATAATTTTGTCATTCATAAAGCAAAGAAGGTTTTCTACAACAAAACGAAAAGATAGATCGAAAGCATAGCTTTTATGTATCCAGATTGTTGATACAGATATGGTACGAAACACAATGCCTTGTAAATACAGATTATTATTATTCAAATCGAATATATTGCGATTTCAGTTTTTTATTAATAAAATAATAAACTAATAGTAACATAAATACCCAATTTAATAATTTATTAAAGCATTTTTTTTGTGTATATATTTTCGCGAATTAAATATTAAAGTTTTCGCGAAGGTTAAAAAAATTGCGGGTGATAAATTTTTGGTAATTGATTGATTTTGTTTACGCGTTTACGAACGTCAGGGCTATAAATATAATTGTTAACTGTTTGTAATGTTTGCGGTTAAATAAAATATGTGTTTCGCGTTTTTTCTAAGAAACACATAATGTATTGTGTTTAATTGACAATTCACTTTATATTTTTGGCCAAATGCAATTATTTAGTAATACAATTATATACTATTTTATTGATGTTGTATTTACAATGTGCCAAAATTATTGATTTTTTAGGCAATACAACTTTCTTATTTATATAATCGTTTTACGCTATTAAGAATAATTTTAAGGATGTTAACGGATGTTAACGGATAGGCCGTTTCTGTTTTATCCTATTATTATTAAATTTCAACTATTGTAACTAATGCAGTGAAGACACCCAGTGGCGTTATATCCTTTTATGTAGTAAAAAACCTCTATGTTAAAAATATAATTTTAACTGACTCCCGCTTACATTACCGGACACGCAGTTTAGGATTGGTACGTGGATCATGGGGTCACTAAGAAAACCAGGCGCGATTTGATGGCACTATTTTAGCCATGAAAGAGTATCGATTGGAACTCGTTGCTCTCCAAGAAACTCAATGGGCAAAAAGTGGGGACCATGTGTCCAAGACTATACATTGCTTCATAGTGAAGATGACCTCGTAAATCTTGGTGTTGGTTTTCTCTTTGAGTCTAAGATAAAAAAGGCTGTTGTAGATTTTAAAACAGATGATAATCGTATGTGTTAGCTACGTTTACGCATGTCACTAGCCAACCTGTCAATCATTTGTGTTCCTACGCCCACTGATGTAAGCCAACCCAAAGATGAAGACTCAGTTTACAACAATTTGCATGATCTGATATGATACATACCGCACCACGACGTCAGAATATAGATTGCTTGGACCTTAATGCTACAGCTGGTAAAAATCAGTCTGACTTATGTGAAAACATAGGTCCGTATTCCCAATGTGGCCAGCACATTCGTTTAACATAAAAATATGCACTTGGAAACATGGACATACCCTCGTAAGACGTCCTATAGTCAAATTGGCTATGTGTTAAATACTAAGGGAAGGCCTCGGATCATTAAAGTTGTGATATCTGATTGGTCGGCTGCCAAATTTATAGGCCAATCATCAATTAATCACTGCAAAGCTAAAATGACAGTTTTCGTGCAAGTCAGGGATCACAGGAAAACGAAACTTAAGTTTCAGCTGTGAAGGTCTTATAAACGAAGATGAGAAAGCACAATATTGGAATTTTGTCAGCAATAGCATTAAGGGAATCAATCCTATTCTGATGATGTGAATGCTCTTTGGGAGGTATTGAAAACTTTGGTTGTCAATAAAAATTTTAGTGCGATTCTAGGTATGGTAAAAATTAAAACCACTGGCAGAGGAAATTGTAGGTGACTATATCAAAGAGGATTTCATCCGAATCGGTTGTTTTTTTTGCTGAGGATGATTCTTTCTAAATATTACGAAACATCTCATGACGTACATTAGGTGTTCTTGAACTTCCAACAAGCCTAAGACTCAATTCATCGGGATAGCCTATGGTTTGCTTTGCGATGTCTGGGAATAATGACAGTAATGCAGTCACAATGTTGTGTCAAAGTTGAGAACAAGCTATCAGGGATTTTTGCAGTTAGCTCTTGTGTATGGCAAGAAGGTGCTCTGTCCCCGATACTTTTTAATCTCATGTTAGAATTTATCGTTCGTAATAGTGAAACACCTCAGCACCCTTATTCTGTAAAAAATAAGATGATGTGTAAACCCTAAAAGTACAGTAGAACAAGTGACATTTGATTGTAAATACAAATTGTTAATTATTTTGTTTCATCAAAGCTTACTTGTTCTACTATACTTTTAACGTTTATGCAAAAGATATCTATGTAATTGAACTGAACGGCAACGGTGGTAAAGAACTACTGGATCCACTTTTATAATTCTCGTCTTCCGTTGGTCTCAAAATCAATGAGTCCAAACCAAATATATAATCACTGGTTTTAGAGACTAAGACGCAAAGGATTTAGTAGTGGTGACCACACATTTGAAGGAGTGTCAAGTTTCCGATACCTCGGGTCCCTTGTCATTCATGGTAACTGTATGGGAGGCAATATTAAAGCGCGTCTTGTCGCTGGCAACCGTGCTTTGTATTCTTTACGTCCACTGCTAAAGTCAAAATATCTTGCAAATCGCGACAAGCTGAAGTTGTACAAGTTGTACAAGGTGTGAGGGTTGGACCCTGACAGATGAATATGAGAGATGGTTAATGAAATTTGAGAAAATTATCATACGCTTGATTTATGGCCTTAAACGCAACGATGACGGAACTTGCCGAGTTTTATTTAACCACGAGACCAGGAATTAATCGAAAATGATCTTGTTCATGAATAAAAGGAAAGCTAGTACGCTGGCTCGTTCACATTCTGCGAGCCGATCCGAAACGAATGGTCCAGATATCTTTGAGAGAAGAGCCGTCATTTGGCAGGCGCAGGGTTTGCTGTCGGCAACGATGGTACCTCGGGCTAGAGGACAACGTGACTTCTTCGAAATGTCTAGAATAATACGAGGAATAAGCTCGGGCTCGAATCCGTTGGAGCGAGAATGTTGATACGGTACGGACCAGTAATGGCCTGTAAAAATCAAATATTATTATTATTATTATATAAAGGTATTATTATTATATAAATTTAGTATGGAATAATTTTTTCCTGTATTGGAATAATTTTTTAAAATAATTGGTATCTTACTTTCGTTACTGGAATAGGAATACGAATATAGGAATGAAGTTTATATTCTATGTAAAAGTTCAAAAGGTTTATTATTAATTAGGAAATTAACAAACATTGTTTTGCCAATTTATGTTTGGCTGTTACTTGAATTCCTATTTATTTTCCAGTTACCAAATTAAAGCGCCAAGTGATATTTGTAATTTAGTTCGTGTGGGAATGTGTTAAAAATATTTCGTTAAAAAATTAGTGAGAAAAAATGTTTGTAGGGAATATACATTTTTAACGTGGTAACAATTTGCTGTGTGAATGTGTCAAAATGTTGACAGCTTAAATTTTTTTTAATCCAGTTTAAATCAGTTTTAATTTTATTATTTTATAATAAATATAATAATAACATCATCGAATAGATAATCCGTACATACCGAAGGGAAATAAGAAAACTACCTAAATATTTTTAACGTTATGTTCTTTAATGTTATATTCCTATAAGCAATCACATAATTTTATTTTAGTTTTTGAAATACTGTAAGTTACGGGACGTTTCAGAAGATGTGGAAGCAGTTTTGAGACATGATCCTAAAGAACAAAGGAACACCTTTGAATTAATTCGCTTAGTTTTTTAAAACTTGTGGATATAATGCCAAACAAGCAACACGGCTGGGGAAGTAGTATGAATTGATAATGTTTTTTACTGGATGGCTGCTGACTGTAGTTATCGTGTTTGGCTGGTAGTTTTATTGGACTAAATCGGTATAAGCATCTATACATATAAAGGATATGTTTTGATATCGGGCATCTATAAATATATTTTGTATTCCTAAGATTTAGAAAACGTTAAATACAGCACACAGCGAAGCATGAAATATGCTCGAATGTACATTTGCTATATTAAAATGAGATGAGGGCAATATACTGAAAATTCGGATTTAATGCTTTATGAACCGAATGGTGCAGATGAGATGGATTCAACCGAAGCAATAAATTTTCGCAATGCTCTTATGAATCGATTTTATCCAACATAAAAAATGTTTAAATAAATAAGTAAAATCAAACTATTATAAACTAAAAAAATGATAGATTCATTTTATTGTTCTTAATAAACCATCATAATAATTCTTCCTTGTTTTTAATCTAAATCTAATGATCCCGATTCAATTTACAGGCTGTTTACATCAATATTTGAATAACCCAGAAAAACGCATAGAAGACTTTTTTTTACAATTTTTGTATTCCAACTGATTTGATATTGCTAATGCGTCTTTGTTCTGAAGAAACGTGATGTCGATCTGGAGTAAGATAGAGTATGTCTGGAGAAAAATGATGAAGTAGATGGTGTTAAAGTTTTCGGTGATGTTGTTTCAGATTGCATAATTTAATTTGATAAAAATGTTCCACTGGCCTATTTACGATAAAATCAATGTTGTTCTCTACCAAAAAAATAGGATACAAGTTATCCGTTCTATTGTAGCATATTGAAGGATAACCTCAAAATATTGCCAGTCCCATTTTTTGATGTAAACTGGCCAGTTTAAATGAATTCGACATTTTATTAGTGCCATAGCCATTCTTCTATTATATCTTTAAACGGCTTTTTTTAACTGTCTTCCTGCACATTTTATTTTATTGAAATATAAATCATGTTCCATGGACAAAAGCAAACTACTTACAAGTACTTGTATGTACTCGCACCTACTCTAGCTTATACGACGGTGTAGAAAACGAAAGCACTTACGCATACAACTTACAATAGATGGATTTGGCTATTATTTTCGAGATTGTTTTTTGTTCGAGATATAATTTATATGGAAATTAGATTTTTAGATATTTTTCGAGATTGTTTATTAATAAACATTTTTTGTTTATGTATTTGAATAACAAATTTATGATACAAAATTATTTTATATTTTATTAGAAAAGTCAATTGCTGTTCATTGGTTATTATAGTGTGATTTTATAATTGAATAAACATATTCAAATTAAAATATACATTAATAAAATGGGTATACTAAATTATAGGTTTAGTTTTAGTTCTAGCATAATTTTTGTGTTCCATTGGTCAGCTACTTGCAAGTACTTGTTAGTAGCAAATTTGTCACATTGATCGTAGTTGTTGTTAAAATTGAAAACAAAAATTACCAAATCATACAGTCAATTACTAATTTGACAATTTAGCTGTGACTTTTATTTTTTATTTTAGTTTTTTCTTCGCTTATTAATGTAAATTTATATTTTTTGATAAAGTTTATCGGCTCAAACCATGTTGTCGCTGACGTAAAAGTCATTATCATCGATATGGTGTCAAACCGGTTAATTGCAATTTACAACAGACAAAAGCAAGGTTAAAAACCACAACTTTATCACTGATATGAATGTCAACTGCTACATTCGATAAACAATTCGCCACTGTCAGAGCACCAAATTAGCGATTAGACATTAGCGTTTTTCCCTCGGCGGATTGTATTATAGTGTTGACAGCGTTTTTTCCACTTTACCAGCGGATTCAAGTTACTTGTTTCAAAACAAAAAAAAATTAAATATTTTGTGTCAAAAATAATCTTCTCTAAAGTATTTAATTGTTTATTTTGTTAGTTTTCACTAAAAACCATAACAATTTTTTTGAATTCCAGATATTATCTTTGATATTCTTACTAATTTACATTTTTAAATTGAAATATTTAGTAAATTTTTATAAAAATATTTAATATTTATGTGTTTAAAACAAATTTATAAAAACACTGTCATTTTATGTTTTTATTTTCAATTATTTATTTCACAAATAAAACTGTCAAAATTGTATTTCGTGTAACAGCAAAATTGTCGTTCTGGTGTGAGCATACACACGAATTCCGCGCGATTTCCTCTACTGTCGCAAATAATTCGTTTCCGCTGCTGTGAAAACGCGTCGGTTTGAGGGATCCTTTAAATGAAAAAAATGGGCTAGATATTTGTCGTAATTAAAGGCTTTTTGTATAATTCGAGCGAGTATTTTGCTTAAAGTTAAAAATATTTTATTTTACAAAGGGGTCTTCCAAATTTGGATACAGGGATTAGCGGTTATATAGCGATTAATCATTCTTAAAATGAGTAAATACCTGATATAAGGATATCATATATTAAATAATATAATAAAGTGGAGTTATGTTTATACGAATATATATATATATATATATATATATATATATATATATATATATATATATAAATATTTATATATATAGATATCTAGTTGGATATAATATAGATTTTATGTATTTCTATTTGTGTGTAGATATAATTAAATTAAGTAAACAATTAAGGACTGAATTTAAACAATAAATACACGTTAATTTGTAAAAATTAAATATATATATATATATATATATATATATATATATATATATATATATATATTTATATATATATATATATATATATATATATATATATATATACTGGGTATTTTTTTTAGCTGTAACTTTCAAATATCTCAGAAAATATGCACTCTACGAAAAAAAAGTCCTTGACCAAAATTTAATCATTCGCATAAACGCATAATTACAATCATCCACAGCTCCAACCGGAGCGTAACCAGAATCAAGATTTAGCTATGTTAGTAAATACTAAATATGATATTATAATTAAATAGATTAAATAACGTAAATACCATGACGTCTTATTCCCTTTCCTTTAAATTTGCTTCAATCCTCATAATAGGCTTATAATTAAATAGGCTTTTTATCAATATTTATAATCTTTCTCAAATTTTGATAAATCATTTTTTGTTATTTAAAAAATCATAACAGGCCCGTCTGCAAAAAAAACTAATCTTTAAAAGTGACTGCTTTATGGTTGACAATATGGTGTTATTTCCCTGCCTAATCTTGCAATTAGTTTATATTCACATTATTTGCTCTCATTCTCTCTGCTTTTTAACCACTTAAAAAGTCAGAGTCATATATGACCATTACATACGCTCTTTCAAGTGCTTTATATAGACTGAGTTAGTTTAGAAGAAATAAACAACGCAAATTTTGAATTTAATTAATTTAGTTAATATTTTGTTTTCATCAATTGTTAAATTAATTCACCTTACTATCAAACAGTACATTGATTATATTTAGTATAAAGTTATTAATATAGGTACTTGGGAAGATGTTAGGCTCTTTAACTGCGGAGTTAAAATATTCCTAACCAAATTCTAAACTTTTAATCATTTATCTAAAAGGAATACATTTGTCGTAAATCATAATATACGTATAACAAAATATATTAAATAATAAATCGGTATTCGCGATCGATATATTTGACACAAATAAACTGCTCACACTACTAAGATCGCAAAAAAAAAAAAAAAAACGTTTCTTTAGTATGCGATTAACGCATTAATAAATTAGCAACAAATTGTAAAGATTAAAAAAAACTGAATTCTTTATCTTGATTTGGAATCAAGTTACATAAAATGAATCATCGATCGATCGTCGTATAATATATGTTGTATAAACCAAAAATACAAAATTAAAGATTTCTTTAAGTATAGCAAATAAATTATATAGCTAATAAAAATTAAACATCTAATTATAATGGCTTTAAAAGTGAAACTATATATATATATATATATATATATATATATATATATATATATATATATATATATATATATATATATATATATATATATATATACATCTACATTAAGATGTATTCAAAAATTTTGAATCGATCTTAAAATTATTTATTATAAGAAAAATATTGACTCACCTGAATTTACTGTTGCAATCGATGTGAAAATAATTAAAAATGTACATAAAAAGGGCATCCTCCACCTAAGTATCATTAAGTTATTACATCTCATTGTGTATGACGATGCTTTGGTTGGTTTTCTTATATTTTTTATCGAATTTTTTGTGTGCAATTAACTAAAAATTTAGTTATCTTACAGATAGTAAAAAAAAGACAACTAATAATAATAGTGGACGTATATCGTCGTTTTCAACCAATTCTGCTCTATATCTGAAAATAAACCAAAGTAAAATTGTGAATTACAAAGTATTACATGGATAATGAGTATTGACTGATCTTTTTTCAACATTGAATCGAAAGTAATAGTATTTTCGAGTTGGTTAAGATTCTTGCTTACCACGCCGCGGTCCCGAGTTCTATACTCGGTATTGACCAAAAATATTTATAAATAGAAATCAGTTAATTACACAATGTTCGCCAATTCGCATAACAAGTGGTACAAAAGGTTAGCCTTAGATATACAGTTTGGGACGTTTACCTCTATATATACCTTAGTATTTTGCTAATCTGTTAATTATAAAAAAAACTATTTTCGTGATATGACAGAAACTAATTTTTAAACTTGGCATGATTATTTCTTTAGTGTTTATACAAAAAGTGCATTTTAAATCTTCATTATAAAATTCAAGGTTGCGGTCACTTAAAAAATATTCTTGATATAATGTCATCAGCGTCGTCATGCTTAGCATCATATCAAAAAATAGATAAACGTATACATCGATAGAACTAAATGTTGTATACCCATGTTAAATTTGTCTTGAAACCAATGTATACTATTGAACATGGCACGTGGCCAAAATTGAATGATAAGTCAATTTACTATAACTTTTTTGTTATATTAAAATATAACTAGAAGTTATTAAATACTAGGAACTAGGTACTATATAAGTTAGTAAATTGTTGTTGATGGTGACATGTTTTCGTGATCTTAGAACCACAGTGTCTTTAGAGTTAGCAACTAAACATCTAAATCGGTTATTTATTAATTAAGTTATCTCTCTATAAGTATTTTAAATCAATGACATACATCAGATGCTCCTAGATCTCAACCAAGTGTATACCTCTATCATTTGTGAAACCACTAGTAGCTGTATGGGTTTATTTTCTATGTAACCAATAAATAAAATTTAAACACTTTCCAGATGCTGTTAGTAACAATAATGAATATATAGTTTATCCTCTATCTATATATTCCTCCACAATTTATTTTAAACAACGAAGATTATTGTTTACAATTTAGATCACTAGAATCTAATTTCATTATTGGTAGAAAATCTTTTAAGAAAATCCACCTATTGGGGATTAAGACTTGCAATTTATAAAAAGCTATTTGAAACAGGACGTATAAACAATTGCGAAATCCATTCGAGAAGCAAACCAACATATAGGCATACTGATTGAAGTAAAATACAGAATCTCATTGATTTTTATATTGCAAAATCGATTTTCGAGGACTATATAATTTAAGCCTCAAAAATAGTGAAGGGACATATTATCAGGACTCCCAAAACAATAATAATTAATACAAAAAGCTTATGCCTTAGCTAATAAATAATAAAACTAACTTATATTACAGTTCAAACTAAACAGCAAAAAACCTCAATTTGCTATGCGTTAAACTAAAACTACTTATAAGGTAAGGGAAATAAAGAACGAAACTATCACTAACTAGGTATTTAAGTGGGCTAATTGAATACAAGGACACTGAATACTCTAACCTAAATGAAGCAAAATTGTTTTACATAACGATTGATCTCATACTCAAATAGAGCTAAATACCTCGTCATGACCGTCGATTACACGCTTATAGATGGAAAGAGCACGTTAAAAAGAAAAAAGAATAATTGAACATATAATAAATAGGAAAATTTTTTAGCTTATAAGTAGAAATTCTGAGCTTACAATTCATAACAAATTGGTATTAAATTGGTAAATTCTAAAACCAGTATGAATCTATGGTATTCAAATTTGTAATTGTGCCAAAAAGACAAATGGTCAATACTATATGCTAATGCAGTAAGAAGACTGTCGTATCTAAATTCAAACAAAAGTAACCATCGGGTTACTGCCTGTCAAATGTGAATCTTCAATTAAGAAAGATAAATACATTACCGTTTACATTTAAACGGTTTAAAATCGCGGTTAAAAATAATTGAAGGTAATTGGCACTTACCAGTTCTCATCAATTATATGAAATCAGGAATTCAATAGTAATTCATGATATCGTTTATATAGATAGTAAAACAAGTGTCTTATACATATATATATATATATATATATATATATATATATATATATATATATATATATATATATATATATATATATATATATATGTATATATATATATATATATATATATATATATATATATATATATATATATATATATATATTTATATATATATATATATATATATATATATATATATATATATATATATATATATATATATATATATATATATTATATTTAAATATATATATATATATATATATATATATATATATATATATATATATATATATATATACATACTTCGAAAGAAAATTGATATGACTAACCATGTGACATTGAACTTTGACATAACAAAGCATAATTATTTCCTTTATTGATGACAAATAAAAATTTTACATATTAAATATGGAATATGATGTGCGTCTTAAGATCTTTTAAAATTTATCAACAAAAATCAATGTCCTCTACGCGTGCGATCACACCTACCAGTTATTATTGGTTGTTAATGTTATATGCAAGAATTTTAATTTAATATATTTCATAAAGAAATCGTGAAATTTGAATAAGACAAAATATAAAAATACCGCGGTTTGTTGGTTTTGTTGTTGTCGCGTTTATTTATATTTTTTTTTCTTCAATATAATCGAGGTGAAGGTCGAATACTAGTACAATAAAAAAAGCATGCAAATTTCCTGACTTCGAAAACCTTCAAAAACTAATAAATACATACACAAGTAATCGTATACTGTCGTCCAATTTTGTGTAATTTTCTATATTCTCTTTATCTTGAAATGTTGTAGCTTCATATATTATGAGACAATTTGTATGGATTAATTATTGCGTAGTCCCTGTGGTTGGAGGTCCTATGTTTAGTAAAATAACTCTAAACGAGCATGCCATTCACCACAGTATTCTTTGTGCAGCAGGTGACTAAACAAAGGTTGGATCAACTACTTTGTTAAATATATCAACAAAAAAACAATAGATACCGCCAAAATTTTAACTGACCCCCGCTTCTGTTAATGGACACGCAGTTTTGGATCGGTATGTGGAACGTGCAAGAAAACTAGATTGACACTATTTCAGCCACGAAAGAGTAAACTTGGTGGCTAAAAAGTGGAGATCATGTGTCCCAAAGCTAAACAATGTTTTACAGTGGAGATGATTTCGGCAATCTTGGTGTTGGTTTTATTCTTGAACCTAAGGTGAAAAAGGCTGTTTTGGGTTTCAAAGCAGTTAATAATCGTATATGTGTAAGCTACGTTTACGCATGAGACTATCCAACTTGTCAATTTTTTGTGTTCATGCGCCCACTGATGTAAGCCAACCCAAAGACAAAGAATCATTTTACAACACTTTGGATGATCTGATGGGAGCCATACCGCAGCACGGCGTCAGAATAGAGATTGATGACTTTATTGCTAGTGCTGGTAAAAATGGGACTGATTTATGTGAAAACATATAGGTCCGCATTCTCGACATGATGAAGCGACTAATAATGGAAAAAGAATATGTATTTTGTAGTCACTTGGAAACAAGGACACACCCTCGTAAGACGTCCCGAAGTCAAATTGACCATTTATTAATTGCTAAGGGAATTAGTTCTCAGGCCCATCCAAGATGAGAGACCTTATCGGTCGGCTACCAAATTTATAGGCAGTGATAATAAATTTATCATTGCAAAGCTAAGATGGCAGTTTTCGTACAAGTCAGTGATTGCAGGTTTACGTTTCAACGGCAAAGGTCTGATAAACGAGGATGGGAAAGCACAATATCAGAATCTTGTCATCAGTAGCATTATGGAAACCAACGTTCCGTTCTGATGATATTAACGGTTTATGGGAGGCATTGAAAACTTCGGCAGTGGTGCCCAGGCGACTCTAGGTATGGTAAAAACCCAAAAATGATTGACTTGTTTAGTAGTATCGCCTCGCTGTCGAGCGAGAACATACCCTATAAAGAATATACCCTATAAAGAAGCGCGAATGCGTTTTGCAATCGTACGGAAGGACAAAGCGGTCCTTGCTAGGAGAATCGCTAGACGAATTTGTAGACGGAAAAAGCGTGAATGGTGGAAGGCTGAAGTCTTCAGAGTACAACAACTCAGCAATGGACGCAATTCACGTAACTTCTTTAAGGGAGTTACCGGACTGCACCATACCTTTAGACCTAGGCCTATTGCCATTCGGGACCAACATCGACGCAATTCTCGATACATGAAAGGAGCATTTCTCTGATTTACTGAATGTTAAACAAAGGGTTGAATGCTGTGATTGAAAGTTGCCAAATACAGACTGAGCGATGAGCATATAGAGCCCATCTTATATGAGAAATTTATACTGGCTATGCAGAGACTAAAATGAAACCGTTATCTTGGGGTTGATTGTATTAATTACCAGCTCTTGATATTCGAGGGGATACTTTGTGGAATATCCTTTTCGAATTTGTTCGATTAGTATGGCAAAGCGAAGTTATGTCTGATGAATGAAAAGTTACCGCGTTGTGTCGTATCTTTAAAAAAGGAAATCGCACTAAATGCAAAAATTATCACGACAAAGCTTTGCTTTGCACAGCATACAAATTACTGTCAAACTTAATATTGGATAGAATCATATAACGATGGCGGATGTTGTGTCATTATTTTTTAATTACTCAGATTTGGATGTGGTGCAAAGCAAAGTTCAGTTTCGATCTGATAAGGAATCGTATTAATGTTAAAAATTGGCATCTCATTAGGCCATGGCGACCGAGTGCTATGTGTATTTACGCTCTATATATATTTATATACGGTGTACATGTAGCGTTAGCGAATTATATTAGTGTACACGAAATATCTGAATAATTGTTTTTGTGTAGCGATGGTCGCTACAATCACACCACTCGCGGAGGAAATTGTAGGTGACTACCAAAGAGGATTTCGTCCAAATCGGTTAGTTACCGATCAAGTTTTTTTGTCGATGATGATTCTTTCTAAATAATAAAAATCTCATCGCAGAAGAAGTACATCGCAGGTATTCTTGAACTTCCAACAAGCCTATGACTCAACCCATTGGGATGGCTAGTAGATATATGGGATAGATAGGTGGTTTGCTTAGCGAAAAACATAATACATGATCACTGTTTTAAGAGATCAACGCACATTTAAAGGAGTGACAAGTTTTCGATACCTGGGGTCCTTTGTAACTCATGATAACTGTGTAACTGAGAGGTGGTTATTGACATTCGAGAGAAGTACCATGCGCTAACCATGTTTTATGTTTTATTCAACCACGAGATCAGAAATTTAATGAAAATTCCTGATCTCGTTCATGAAATAAAAGGACATTGAGTACGCTGGCTCGGTCACGTTCTGCGAGCCGATCCGAAACGAATGGTTCAGCAATTTCTGAGAGAAGAGCCGCCATTTGGCAGGCGCAGAGGTTGCTGTCTGTGACGATGGCCCCTCGGGGTAGAGAACGAGTTGTTTTCTTTGGGTTGTCTAGAACAATACGAGGAACAAACTCGAGATCGAGATAGAATGTTGGTATGGTAAGG